>CM042144.1:6449376-6456876 GCA_023376005.1 Doryteuthis pealeii | reverse complement strand
TGTTTCCTCATCAATCTATCTATCCGCTTCTCTCTATCTATCTATCTATCTATCTCAGTCTGTTTCCTCATCTATCTATCTATCTGCTTATCTCTCTCTCTCTCTCTCTCTCTCTCTCTCTCTCTCTATCTATCTATCTATCTATCGATCTATCTCAGTCTGTTTCCTCATCTATCTATCTATCCGCTTTTCTCTCTCTCTCTCTCTCTCTCTCTCTCTCATATATATATATATATATATATATATATATATATATATATATATATATATTATATATATATCAGTCTGTTTCCTCATCTATCTATCTATCCGCTTTTATCTATCTATCTATCTATCTATCTATCTATCTACCTCAGTCTGTTTCCCCATCTATCCATCTATCTAACATTCTATCTACCTATCTCTGTCCATTTTAACCATTTTACCTATCCATCAGTCTATTTCTCTCAGTCTTTTTCTTCTTCCTTTCTACCTATCTCAGTCTGTTTATATGTATATATGTGCGTGTGTTCATGGATTTACGCGCGTTTATGCGTGTATGTATGTACGCATATGTATGTATATGTATGTTTATGCATGTGTATGTGTATGTGTGGATGAATGTGTATGGATATGTGCATATATATGTGTATATGCATATGTATGTGTGTGTACATAAATGGTACATATGCAGGGGATGCAGATGTATTAGGTATGTGTAAGTACCATTATGTATGAGTGTACGAGTACTGTTATGTATGAGTGTATACGTACGAATGGATGTGTGAACATGCACGCGCGCCTTAATCTATGTATGTATGTGTGTGCACGTGTACGCACGTATAAGTGAAACTACGAGCGTGCGTGTGTATTTGCGTACATACTTGGAACCTTTTACCAACCCCGATTAGCTTAACATCTGACCAACTTCCACAACCTATACCCCAACCCATCCACAGTATACAAAATATTTTAAATCATAATATTAGAATTATTTAACATCCTACATTGAATCGCCTCACACCCATACACCCCCACCCAAACCGTTGACAGTATCCATTTTTCCTACAGACCCCATGTCAACATCCGTTCAATCCAACAAATTACACCCACCCACACACACATATGCATGCGAATACAAAAGCTCACACTTCAGTATTGTTCAGACGTTGCATACCCGTAAAACAATGTGAATGTGTGTCAAACCCACCGATTTGTATACTTAACCTTTGCACAGTCCATAAACACACATACGCATCCCTAAATACACTAAATACATACGCATATCACTTCATCCTATCATAAACATCTTATGCCCGTAAAAAACCTTTTGAATTTTTCGATTTTTTCGATTTTCCGTATTCGTATCAACGTCACCTGATGAATGCATGCGATTTTTGCATGTATGAAACCTAAGGTTGTGACTGTTCTATTGCCATCAAATAAATAGATATGTAATACCTTTATATATTCATTTTATTATATTATATTATATATATATTTGTGTATGTGTCTTTATGTATATATATATATATATATATATATATATATATATATATTATCATATGAAAATGCGTCCATATATATGTGTGTGTAAATATAAATATATATATATATATATATATATATATATATATATATATATATAGGTACAAACTCAACTCATCCAAAACTTCAATCATCATTTTAACCATCATTATTTTTTCTTTTACTTGTTTCATATTTTCCTGGAGAAGGTTATATAAACCGAAACGTTCGGACGTCGACATTACGACTAATAATAAATTTCCATGCAGTTCAACATCCTGTGTTTGTCTACATTTCTTCCCATACTGTCAGATTGATTTCCCCATTTTACTCCCATAGCTATATGAGTAAAAGATATATATATATATATATTATATATATATATATATATATATATATATATATATATATATAGATGTACATATACTCAAATATGTATATACATAACAATGTACCCATACCGCATGTACTTTCATATATATATATATATATATATATATATATATATATATATATTTAATATACCAAGCGTGTTGGTAGATCCTTGCGGAGAGAAAAACACCCAGCAGAAAGTTTGATTGAAAAAATATACTACCAAACATCAACCAGGAAGAAAAAAAACTTTGAAAAAAAGAAAAAAAGATATATATTTATAAGAGTCAGATCTTATCCCTGAAGATCACTAAGCGAAACTTTTAGTAGGTAATACTTTTAGTATATATATATATATATATATATATATGGGGGCGAAGCAAGGGTAGAAGTATGATACAGAGGAAGGAATTATATATATATATATATATATATATATATATATATATATATATATATATATATATATATATATATATATATGTATAATTCTGATTTAAAATAATAAAGATTCTGATGAAGCTTCTAAAACCAACAGTGGCGAAATATTAATTGAATGTAATTGTTTATGTTTTCTTATTTACTTTTCTTCAACCCCGCCCTCCACTGCACACACACACGTACACACACACACACACACACACACATACACACACACACACACACTCACACACACACATATATATATATATATATATATATATATATATATATATGCCATGAGACTGAGGAAGGAATTATATATGTATA
This sequence comes from Doryteuthis pealeii, assembly GCA_023376005.1. Classification (NCBI taxonomy): domain Eukaryota; kingdom Metazoa; phylum Mollusca; class Cephalopoda; order Myopsida; family Loliginidae; genus Doryteuthis; species Doryteuthis pealeii. The sequence goes on along the minus strand of CM042144.1, from coordinate 6,454,248 downwards.
TATTTATGCATGTAAACTTATCATTATGATAATATAAATTTACGAAGTAAAATAAAGCTGACAGAAATTAGCTCAACTGAATTTGTATTCACGAAAAATCTCTTAAAATCTCGCCTGAATGACTCCATTTTAACCAGCATCTAGTTATAAAAAGAACGCGGGAAGTAATCTTCTTTACATTAACTTTGTAATCAACTGATTTTTATGACGTTTTTTTATTTCTTTTCTTTTTTATATTCTTCTCTTCTTTCTATTAATCTTTTCTTTTTTGTTTAATCACTTTTATTTTATTTTATCTCATTTTATTTGTTTGTTTTTTGTTTGTTTCATCTTTGCATATTCTTTTTTAAAATCCTTTTCGTTTCTTTTTTTTTCTCCTGAAATATAATTCTGTCTGGAGGTCGTGATGGGTTCTTTTATTCCTACAGCAGAAGTTTCCTTTCTGAGCTACTTGAACAGTTAAATGGTGCGGGTCGATAATCACACAATGAAACACAATAAAGCTTGTCATTGTGGCTTGTTTTTCTTTTTCTTTTTCTTTTTCTTTTCTATATCTCCCACTCTGCCGTCTCCCCTCCAACTAAAAAAAACAAAAAACGTTTTGATCGCGTTAGTTTTTCATCCCCCAGCATCTCCTCCTCCTGTTCCCTATTTTCCTCCACTTTATCATCATCGTCCTTATTATCATCATTAACATCATTATCACCCCTTCCCCTATATTTAGCAGCAGTCATTTACTAAGCTCAGATAAGTTCCACTCATGTCCAGACATATGGACCACGCAATGAAAATCATATTCTCTCTTCCTCCTCCTCATCATCATCCTCATCATTATCACCACTTCCCCTATATTAAGCAGTAGTCGTTTACTATGCTTATCTAAGTTCCTCTCAAGTCCACACATACGGGACACAAAGTGAGAAGCAAATTCACTTAAAATTGCCCGCTACATAGGTTCACTAATTGTACCAAGCGTGGTAAGCTTTAACCTTAGGAATCGACTAACCAATATTTGTGGTCAGCACGAATACTCAAGCAGCGAAAGGGATGAGCCTGTTCAATATTCATTTGGGTGACCTCTTAAGCAACAGCAGGTACTGTAAGCAACATGAGTGATTTGTTTATCAAAATTACTTAATTCGGCATTAAATGCCCCCGAAAAGGGTTGATATGTCGTAAACCAACCAACCAACCAACCAACCAATCAACCAACCAACCAACCAGCCAACCAACCAACCAACCAAACACGTGGCCTAAGTTCCAGCAGAGAAATCCTCATTTCTCTGTCACTATTGCTTATAAAATGTTTTAATTTTATTTGTAATTATTTTTTGTATATTCTAAATTGCTTGTAAAATGTTATAATCTGTTATTAAACAGTCTTCGAATGTTTCAGTCAGGAGACCAGAGATGTTGGGGGTCACAGGCATTGAATTTAAGGTTCGAAGTGTAAAAGAGTTTATTTTAGAATTGGCACAAGAGCTGAATTTTGGAATACCACGTGAGGAATTAATTCACGCCCTAATGATAATTTACAAGTGAACTTTTAAAATTAATCTCGTAATGGCTTTCGCATACTTAAAAAGTTGAATGACAAAGTGACATTTGTAACTTTGTCCCGTAATCGTTTTCAAAACAATAACACCACAGTCTTCAACGTGTACTCAATAACACCCTCCGAATCATCTCACCTTCTTCTTTGCCTGGTGCCTGGTGTTTTATGCACTGCTCGATCTCGCGAATTGTCCATGCTTCAAGATCACGTTTTCTTAAATCAAGCTGTTATGACAGCCATTTTTATTTTATTTCATGCTCTTCACTTAGTTTGCTCGCAAGACTCCTTTACGTCCGCTTTGAGCTCCGAAGTACGTCATTTCCTTCGTCATTTCTCTCGTTAGTTCTTTCGCCACAACAAGTTTGTTAACCATTTCACAACAGCCTCATTTAGTAACCAGTGAAAATCGATCTCACTCTACTACCTGAATCATCTAATCTTTGCAAAACGGGTTTAGCCTTAAAAAATAGCTTAACCTAGAGTTTGACACAAAGCAGAGGATCCCTTCGCCAAGTTTTCATCGAAGTCACTACTCAGTTTACACACTAAATGAAACAATCCGTACATTTTTTTAGAAAATGTCATGAATTCAGATTTTATCTGTGAAAACCATAAAAACGTTTAACCTCGAATTAACGGACCAGAAGCATCGGACTTCGCATTTAACGGACAGAATCTGCAGGATCAAAATGTCCGAACTCGCCACCACCACCTATATTTTATCCAAACATCGAAGGAGACGACATACCACCACTATCAACGACCAAGCCTCTGCACTACTAACAGATAAGCAGTGCTTCCGAGGAGCTTTTCTAGCTCCGAGTAATAACCCCTCCGAGGCCCATTATGCAATCACAACAGAATTAACCCCACTCTCTACTAAACTACAAGGTAAATTAAAGACAAAAAGTTATACTTACACTACTTTTTCTTCTTTATTATATTTCTTCTTACATTTTTATAAGTTTTATTTACATTTAGTACATTTACTACCAAAAATATGCACCCTCCGGCCACAAGAATTTAAATTTTGTTATAATTCAATATTATATTGAATTAGTAAAACTGATGAAATTAAATACCAACGCAAAATAGATTACACTTATTTTTACTATATTTCAATTGAGTTCAATATAAAAACATAAATAGCGTTGCTTTTAATACGTTTGAGAATGAAGCAATAGGATTAGAAATCAATAACACTAAGTGATTGTTTATCAAACACGATTTTGGTTAAATCTGTTGGAAAGTTATTCACACCATATACTATGTAAAAAATTATTTCTTCATGATAAATAACACACATTGCAGGATTGTAAACACAATAATGATATTCGCTGTTTTGAGACAAATCTCAGCTTGGTCTTAATGGAGACATTGTAAATAAATAAGATGCTAATTAAGATTAAATAGTGATTGTTTAATAGACATTGAGAATATAACATAAATAATAAAGGGAATAGTGACGTTGGCGGTAACATAGTTTCGGTTACGGACAGACATAATCTTCATTATAATAACATTTGAACATTCACTTACATATCAATTAGATTTATCTTAAGATTTAGTTACTTTATTGATATTTTATGTGATTATAGACCTAAACTAACAATGCCTTGCTCTACCGGATTATCGGCTTTTACAAACCACCAAATAGTCCAATATAATGATGTATTACTGTATCTATTGTAGATTAGTAATTCAGCAATTCTCTACACAGCTACTGGTTAATAATTTGTTAGACTGGGCTCTTTAAGTTGGTATGGCAAAAGGAGAAAGAACAGAGAATTCAAACCGATACGATTCGCTAAAGATTGGCATTGTGTAACTTCCCGCTCGGCGGAGGGTTAATGTAAATAAAAATCATTGTTATTGACGTAATGATTATCCGCACCAATACGAATTCTGCTCTGGCTGTCATCATCATCAGCTTCTTTAGGGTCCCAATCAAAGCAACCACCAGCTTGATTACCAGGAAAGGGTTATTACGAGCTAAGTATTCATTTGGGAATTGCAATCAAAACGGGTTCATCCTTAATAAGAATTAGTCTCATCAGAGGATTAACACAGGAGTGAACGCCAAAAAGTTGTTGCGATTAACCAGGATCAGGTAGCTTCATGCTGGAACCGTCGCTAAATTGTTTCAACATGAGGCTACTTAATCCTGGGTAATCGCAATGATTTTTTCTCAAATTTTGTACCTCTCTCCCCAAGAGAAACTGTTTAAATATTCATTTCTCTGTCCTTGATCGAATCATTCTTGTGTCGCAAGTGTTTGTTTTTTTAATACAAAAAGAAAAGAAAAGCTTTGGCAATCGAAAGCTCTTAGCAAGATCAGCCAGTTTAAATACAAGCATGGAAGATCAAGCAACCATTTTCCCTCAAAAGCCGAGATGTAACGAGCAGTAGATCAAGATTAACCACAAAGGTAGCTATGCTAGAAACGGGATCATTTTCGACCGTTTCAAAATAAAGTTATCTTCTTATCAAACCTTGCAAAAGTTCAAAGTGGATTTTAACAGTAAATGGATAAAAGCGTGAGAAAATGCAAGAAAAACATGAGACCTCTAAATCAAAGTCGGGATTAATTTAAAGACAACGACTAAAAATATTTCCCATTTGCATACAGTCAATAATATACTTTGTCTCTAAAAGACAACGTAGATATATGAGGCATATATGGGGGAAACGTACATCTATATGGAAAAAGTACATTACAATAGTTAATCAACTGTATTCAAACTGTAATCAAATAGAATCCAAACTGGTAAAAGAGAAAACGATTGCCTTATTGTCGAATTTAGAGAACTGCAATGAAAATCTATATATATATTAAACTGGTGTTTCTAATTCTTCCGTCCTTTTATCATCTTCCAACATCCTCTGGTTAAAAATGAGACCGTCCAAATCGTCCAAGATGAAATGCAAAAATTTAAATCAAGATTGTCAGGCTTCGCACATCCGCCGAATCATTATTGCTTATGAGTGTCATCACCCTAGCAAAATCATGGACCATTCCGTTTTTATTAGAAAGAAAGAAATGACTCGCTATACAGAAAAATATGACGAGAAAAAAAGAAAGAGAGTAGGAGAACAAAAGACAATAAGCAAATCTCTTTCAATCGATGATGAAAAGAAAGAAAGAAAGAAAAACGAGAGATAAATAGATAGATAGATAGATAGAGAGAGAGAGATAGAGAGATAGATATAGAGATAGATAGATAGATAGATAGAGAGAGAGAGAGAGAGAGAGAGAGAGAGAGGAGAGATTTAAATCAAGGTTATCATACTTTTTACATATTGAACTATTTAGCAAT
>CM042144.1:6444376-6446876 GCA_023376005.1 Doryteuthis pealeii | reverse complement strand
TCAATCCTTCCTCTGATATCCAAACTTTCCAAACCCTTTTCTAATCTTTTGGGACTGTTCCAAGTGCACCAACTACAATTGGTATCACTTTCACTTTCATATTCCATAACTTTTTCAGTTCTCTGGCAAGGTCCAGATATTTGTCAATTTTTTCATTTTCCTTTAACTTCACCCTGTGATCCGCTGGCACTGCAAAATCCACCAGTTGACAAGTTCTTTCATTTTTGTTAATCAACACTAGGTCTGGTCTTCTTGCTGGGATAAGGTGATCCGTTTTAATTTCAAAGTCCCAGAGAATTTTGAGCGTTTCGTTCTGAAGAACAGATTCTGGTTTATGCATATACCATTTTGTTGTGTGGTCAAAATTTAATTTCTTATTAATTATTATTATTATTATTATTATTATTATTATTATTATTATTATTTCCGATGTAATCACCTTTCCTCAGTTACGCTATCAACGTAAAAATCGCCTGTGCAAGTAGAGTTCATAAGAACTTACGAACCCGCCACCCGGTATATAGGGATGTGTTATGCTTTAGGGGGTTAAAAATCTACATTATTTTATTGGCAAGGCCACTGAACTTGTGTTCTGTCGGCTTTGACAACAGATTACATTTAATAATTAGGAGCTTGAAGCAAAAGCAGCAAAAAGAATATATGCAGATCTGATTAAAAGCTGATGAGATTTCTATCTTTTTTTCATTGTATTGTAAATCTAATATTCGTCCTGATTAAAGTCCTTCCCTGTTACCAATTAGGAAAATTCTACACACAACACACACACACACACACACACACATATATATATATATATATATATATATATATGAGAGAGAATGGGAAATGAATCCGACAATATGAGGAAAAAATGAGTAAAGAAATGTAGATGGATAAAAATGAATTTTATCGATATTACTTTTAATCGATATCACTTACACATGTGTTTCGGTCTGTTTATCAAAATGTATACGGATTTACGTTATTATTAATAAAATAATCAGATGGAATTGAAATGATGATGAAGGTCGGCAACATCTGTGTACGGAACATTTTATGCATTTTTCCTATTATTATTATCATCATCATTTCAACTCCATCTGATTATTTTAATAATAATAATAACGTAAATCCGTATACATTTTGATAAACAGACCGAAACGCATGTGTAAGTGATATCGATTAAAAGTAATATCGATAAATTCATTTTATCCATCTAGATTTCTTTCTTTACTCATTTTCCTCATATATATATATATATATATATATATATATATATATATATATATATATATATATATATATGGGAATAAAATGAGGATCAAATCTGACAATATGTAAAAAATACAAAAAAAGATGAATTTATCTTTGATGGCAAAGTCGTCGTTTAAACGTTTCGGTTTTTATTAAACGTTTCGGGTTTTTATCAAACGTTTCGGTTTTTATTAAACCTACATATAATAGGAAGAAAAAAATGTTGTCTGAACAGTGTTGGATGTTTTGTTTTTAGATGACGGAAACTCGGAAATATATATAGAGCGAAAAGACTCAAAACCGTAGTTTCGTGCGTGCTCACTATAAAAGTCAAGACGTGATTGGTACGCACGAAGCTGAATGTCAAGAAGTGACTGGTACACGCGGAGTCGTCCAGAATATGTGACGTATTTCTTAGAGACACCATTGATTAAAAGACAAGAAAAATATTAATTGTCAGAATATTTGTGAAGAGTAGAAAGAAAATGGAAAGAGAAAAGTGAAAGAAAAAGAACTTCGTATTGTATTATCCTGATGAACGTTTAATGTAAACCACAACGTTTAAACGCCAACTTTACTATCTATAAAAAATTCATCTTTTTATGGAATTCATTGTTGTTTTTTTTTTCTTTTCTACTTATATATTGAAACGTTGGTATCCATCCGTCTACTAGAGACAATGGCATAGTTCCAAAAAGCCTAGCCTGGGGCTGATATGGAAGATGAGCTGTCACCCAAGCAGCGGGTCCCTCATTTCACACTGCCGGAAAGATAAAAAAAGTAATGCAATTTGGCGACAATAGTGTCACAGGAGTTGCTGGATAGCGCTGAAGTCTAGTATCACATCACCTTTGGACTTCAGCTCCTGATTTGATTTCGGGGTTTACACCCCTACCCTTTCCTTGGAATGAAGTATAGCCGCAAGGCAGCGGAGGTTTTATAATATATTTTCCTTGATTGCCGTCTAAGTCTAAGGATCTCCATTTATCCCGTTAGCTCTTTTATGGGATATATATATATATATATATATATATATATATATATATATATATATATAGTAAATGAGAACAAACTCTAAACTTGTTTCATTACAATATTTAACCGTATTAATACGGTATCTTCAGGTAATCAAAAACATGACTCTTGGGTAAGAGTCATGTTCTTGTGATTACCTGAAGATGCCGTATTAATACGGTTGAAATAAATTATTGTAATGAAGCAAGTTTAGAGTTTTTCTTCATTTACT
>CM042144.1:6429376-6439376 GCA_023376005.1 Doryteuthis pealeii | reverse complement strand
GTTTTGAATAGTCAAGTAAAATAATTATATTAATCAAATTTAAAATGTATTTATATAAGTGTTGTGTGGTTTTAAAGGGTCAAATAAGAACAAAACAACGGGTAACAAATGTAGTAAAATGTATTAACAGAAAGTAAACAAATACAATAGAGATAAGTGGAAATTACATCCGACAAATTGAGTTATTGGCATAATCGCATTGGCTTACTGCTAAGCCACAATTATCCCAGTTATTTATATAAGATATTAAGTATGAAAAGTTGGAATGAAAACTTCACAGAATGCTTTTAAAGAGAAAACAATTTATAATATAATCATAGCTGATATTGATCAATATTTCGATTTTACAAAAATCGTCATCAGAGCTCATTTACTCCGTGGTGTTTGGGTCGGAGATAAATGTCAAATCAGTTAAAAAAACCGCTACAATGAAGAGTTGGCCGACAAAAAAGTTATACACATCTGCATGACCGACAAAAATATGGCGCGAATGCCAACATTGGTGAATAATGTAACAACTTTCCTTCTTTTTTGCAAAATGATGTTTTTTTGTTTTTGTTTGTTGAACTGATTTGACATTTATCTCCGACCCAAACACCACGGAGTATATGAGCTCTGATGATGATTTTTGTAAAATCGAAATACTGATCAATATCAGCTATGATTATATTATAAATTGTTTTCTCTTTAACAGCATTGTGTGATGTTTTCATTCCACCTTTTCATACTCATACTGTCGGATTCATTTCCTTTCTTTTAACTCATAAGATATTAAGAAACAAATGTTTTGTAAATAATTTTGATAATTTAATATCGGCTATTTATATTAAGCAAAATTTAAAATGTATTATATAAGTGTTGTGAGGTTTTAAGGGTTAAATAAGAACAGTAGTAAAATGTATTAACAGAAGTAGACAAATACAATACAGATAAGTGGAAATTACGTCCGACAAATAGAGTTATTGGCTTACTCGCATTGGCTTACTGCCAAGCCACAATTATCCCTGTTACTTATAGTAACCCGTCGGCGCATTCCATTAGTCTTATAGGGTGTATCACCTATAACAATAAGATATTAAGAAACAAATGTTTTGTAAATAATTTTGATAATTTAATATTGGCTATTTATATTAAGTAAAATTTTAATTATAATTAAATGTAAATCAACACTTAATTAATGTTTAAGACCCTTAACATTAATCTATTTTGAGTTTGACTTTCGTAGGAGAAAAGTTGATATTTTCTACTAATGTTAATCACCATTCACCTATAAGTTTGGATATAATGCGTAATAGTTTTCATTTTTGAATTTACAAAAGGGAGAAATTGGTTGAAAAACTACAGAAATATGTTTTTATTCCCACTTCCTTTCTATTTTCCAGGATGCAGGATTTGTGCAACAATTTGTACATCGAAGAAAATTTGCAATTATATTTCGAAATCTATTCAACAAAGATGAGCATTTTTCTCTTTAAATTAAAGTAAGTTCTTATTTTAATTTTTATAAAATTTTCTCCAACCACCGCGTATGATTCCCGTCTTCGCTTGGTTGGAAGCTGTAAAATATTTTTTTTGTTGTTGTTGTTTTTGTTTAATGGCATATCAACCTTTGTATATTATTTGATGCCAAAGACATAATTGAAGAAAACAGTAGAGATACCCTTTAATCCATAACTGAGAGGGAGAGATCGTTCATGCTTTTCTCAAGGGGAATTGTTAAAAAGCGAACGTGATAGTGCGACTGAAGTTCGAACTCGCTTATTAAGACTGTTAAATATCGTTGGGGGAAAAGAGTGCAAAATATAAAATGAAATAAGGTGAATATTGATAGATAGATAGATAGATAGATAGATATGTAGTGTGTTTGAGAGAAAAAGAGTGTATGAATAAAGATATGATAGGGTAAAACAGATAAATATTGTGTTTGAAATGAAAAGATTTTATGAATAAAATATAATAGAGTAAATCAATATAGATAGATAAATGTGTAGATAGATAGATAGGTACTGTTGTTGAGATGAAAGAGAGTATAAATAAAATATAATTATATATATATATATATATATATATATATATATATATATATATATATATATATATAAACACACACACACACACACACCACACACACACACACACATATATATATATATATATATATATATATATTATATATATATATAGAGGAGAGAGAGAGAGAGAGAGAAAGATAAATAGACAGGTAGATAATAATAAAGTAAACCTAATGAGTCAAATAGTATCTACCTAGATTTATCCTATCGGATCATCAGGATAATTCTGAAAGTAAGATTTATCCTGATGATCCGTTAGGAGAAACCTAGGTAGATATTCTCTGACTCATTAGCCTAACTTTATTATTAATTATTAGCTCTACTTTTTGTATTGAGCACTTTAGTATATTTAACTTAGGCCTCTTACAGTATTTTTTTCTTTTTGCTTTTCTTTTTTATATATTTTCACCATGCAAAAGTTGTATTGTGTAAGAAGAGAGAGAGAGAGAGAGAGAGAGAGAGAGAAGAGAGAGAGAGAGAGAGAGAGAAGAGAGAGAGAGAGAGAGAGAGATAGTGTGGTTGAGGGGGGTGACCGTTGGAATAAGATATAATAGGAGAAAATCAAGATAGATTGATAGATAGATATATAGACCGATAGATAAATATTGTAGTCGAGATGAAGAGACTGTACGAATAAGATGATATAGGGTGAATCAAGATAGATAGATAGATAGATACTGTGAGTAAAAGAGTGTAGGAATAAAACATGATAGGGTAAATCAAGAAAAATCGATTAATAAATAAAAATAAAAGATTTGAAGCAAGAAAATACGAACGAAAATAAAAAAAGTGAAGAAAAAGATAATATTATGAAAAGGAAAGTAAATAAGAAAAAAAGAAAACAATAGAAATAGGAAATACAATGAATGAACAAAGAAAAGTAAATAAATGAAAATAAAAATATTTCGAGTGTTGAATAGAAAATGATAAACGCTGCAAATGCAAAGAAAATGATTAAATGAATAAAAATAAACATGAAGTGGGTAGATATTATGAATGAATTGTTGAAATGTTGAAAATGTGAAGAAAAAGAGAATTGATATAATAAACGCCCTTGACAGAGAAAACTAGAAGGTAAAAACGAGAAGAAATAAACAAAAAGAAATAAACAGAAAGAACAATAAAACAAATAATAAAATAAATAAAATAATAAAAAAAACAGAAACAAAAGAAAAAGAAAACAAAAACAAACAAAAAAGATCATGATAATAGAGAAACGACTTTAAAGAAATAAAAAGAATGAAAGAAAATGGTGAATAACCGAAATAAACGTGCATATAGGAATTCTTGGATTGGGAGAAGAATATCGCGAAGAGCAAAAAGGTAAAAACTAGAAATCAGAAAAAATATAAACATTAAAAAAAAAAATAAACAAAAATAAAAAAATAAACAAAAATAAATAAATAAAATAAAGTAGAAACACCAAAATAGAGAAACGAGTTTAAAGAAATAAAAGAATGAAAGAAAATTTGGAATAACTGGAAGAAACATGCAAACAGAAATTCTTGGATTGGGAGAAGAATATCGCGAAGAGCAAAAAAGGTAAAAAGCAAGAAAACATTTTAAAAAATCGAAAAACGGTCGAAACGAGCTGAAATATTGGCAATGTTAGAAACGATTGATGAAAATGTGGAAGGAAAGAAGGAGTGTTGAAAGAATAATCTTTCTTCGTAGCAATCATATATGATTCATTTTGAGATCAATTTCTTATTGTCTTCACTGCTTTGTCGCCAATTCGAATGACAAAAGAAAGCAAACCTAAAGACGAACAAATTCGATAGATAAATAGATAGATAGATGTGTACTGTGTTTGAGAGCAAAAAGTGTGTATGGATAAAAAATATAATTGGGAAAATTGAAATACATAGTTGGATATTGTGGTTGAAATGAAAAGAGTATACGAATAACATATTATAAAGGAGATACAGATGGATAGATAGATATATGCTTTGGAAATATATATATATGCCGAGGGGAAGAGACAGTACGAATAAGATACAATGGGGTAAATCAGGATAGTTTTATAAATAGATGGATATGTAGATATGAAAATTGGCATATATAGATAGATACCAGGGCTGACACACACACACACACACACACACACACACACACACACACACACAATATATATATATATATATATATATATAAAGATTATTCGTGCAGTCTCTACACTCGACCACAATATTCATCTATCTATTTCAGTCTTTGTATCTCTCTCTTCCCCATAATATATATATATATATATATATATATTATATATTATATATATATATATATTATATATATATACTAGCAAATATATGCACCTCCGGGTGCAATTATTTAAGTTTTAATGTAATAAAATATTGTATTAAATTAGAAAGGCTTATGAAACTAAATAAGAATACAGATAAAAAGATTTGAAACAGAGGGAGTATAATAAAAGATTTGAAACAGAGGATATATAATAAAATGGAACAACTGAAACTTACTCTTCCACCACTCTCGTCTTTCATTGTTTGTTTTTTAATTTAAGTATTTACTTAAAAGAGGAAGTAAAGAATAAAATGACAGTATTTTATCTTGTTAATGGATTTCATTTAAGATTCATTGAAGAGATTTTTGCTTATATTCATTAAAATAAAACCAAACAGTTAGAAATCAATAATACTAAGCACATATTATTTAATTCGATTTTAATATTAATATGCAAATTAGCCTTCCCGTTTACACTGTAAACCGCTATTTTGTTGTATTATATATATAATTGCATGTTGTCAGTTGTAGACATAGTTACCAGTATAATAAGGTAAGACAATTTTATTAATAATTGAGGTTTAGATAAAAATTAAATCATGGAGAATGTATGTCAATAACTAAGAGAATTGTGATTGAGTAGGAATATAGTTTCGGTACAGACAGAAAAACACACAATCTCCATTATAATAAGATATATATATATATATATATATATAATATAATTATATATATATATATATATATATATTATGGGGAGAGAGAGATAGAGAGATAAATAAAAAGACTGAAATAGATAGATGAACACTGTGGTCGAGGAAAGAAACTGTACGAATAAGATATTATTAGGGTAAGATCGATTGATAGATAGATACAAAGACTATAATAGATAGATTGATAAAATGACTGATATATATATATATATATATAATCTTCATACAATCACTTCTATTTACACAGTAGCATTGCAACTAACAAAGCCTTCATTAGATGATGACTCTGGGTTCAGGCATAGTTTCGGGGCCGAAGAATCATTACCACTAACCCAAAGCGCCCCAGCAGTATCTCACGATACCACCAGACTTTGTCGGTTTGATGTCACAATAGATAGATTGATAAAATGACCGATATATATATATATATATATATATATATATATATATATACATATCTATATAGCGAGAGAGATAGAAACATTGACAGATAGGTAGATAGATACAAAGACTGAGAAAGATGAATAGATAGATACAAAGACTGAGAAAGTCAAATTGATAGATAAAAAGACTGAATATATTGATAGATAAATACAAAGACTGAAATATAAAGATAGATAAAGAGATAGATATATAGATACTATGGTTGAGGGGAAAAGACAGTGCAAATAAGATATAATAGGGTATGATAGATAAATAGATAGGTGGATAGATATATAAATGTTACTTGAATTACTGGTAATTTATGAGGACGTGCGTCCAGGTCTCATGCCTCAGAAATTGCTACCCGCTGACTATTAAAATAACGTAAAATAATGTCGTCTCGGTGGTGTTACTTGAAAGAAAACAACCAACTTCGGGCGTTAAATGTATTTTAGAGGGGGCTTCTCTTTTTTGTCGTAATTCTTGTTGATTTATAGAATTTGTCGTAATTTTGTCCGTAATTTTGTTAGATATGAGATGATATATAACTGAGATAATAGATAGATAGATAGAGATATACCAAGATCTCTTCATATCTAAACAAGAATTACGTCAAATTTCTATAAATAAACAAGAACACGACAAATTACGATAAATAAACTTTACGCCAAAAAAGAAGCCCTCTCCCCTAAAATACACATAGTTGTTTGTTTTCTTTCAAGTAACACCACCGAGACGACATAGCTGGGGACGTTATTTTAATAGTCACCGGTAGCAATTTCTGAGGCAGGAGACCGGGACGCACTTCCTCATAAATTACCGAATTACTTTTAAAGACAGACAGGTAGATAGTTTGTTTGTTTGTTTTGTTTTGTTTTGCGGCATATCAACCTCAGTGGGTCATTTAATGCCAATAAAGCTCTGAAAAATCAATTCCTAATGGATAACATAAATTTTTCTTATTAACTCTATTTAACCCATAGATGGGACCCTAACAGGTACTACCACTCCGGGTCAGAGTGGACCAGGGAGCAATGGTGATGAAGGGGTGCTCCACATTCCCCAAACCTCCAAAACTGGAACATCACCATCAGATAGAGTTTAACGTCATTCCCAGGACATGTAAACCTGCAGCCACCGCCTTCTAGCACCCATATGATAAAAAGGGGTTGGGGCTTGCCATAAGGGCAATTGGGTTGGGAAAATCATATAGGTGCTAGAGCTTGACGTGACCAGTCGATTGATCGGAGGGGGCCTCTCAGACCGCCCGTCTAGCCCAAGATAGGGCCAAAGTGGCGTATTGCAGAGATAGATGATAGATATACTGATGATAAGAGTAAAAGAGTGCAGAAATAAAATATAATAGGGTAAATCAAGAAGAAAATAAAGTAAACTGGCAAAACGAGCTGAAATATTGGCAATGTTAGAAACGATTGATGAAAATGTGGAAGGAAAGAAGGAGTGTTGAAAGAATAATCTTTCTTCGTAGCAATCATGTATGATTCATTTTGAGATCAATTTCTTATTGTCTTCACTGCTTTGTCGCCAATTCGAATAACAAAAGAAGAAACCCAACCTAAAGACGAACAAATTCGATTACTCGCTGTTTCGTGAATGACGTTGAAAATGAAGATAGAAATCTCAGCAGATTTCGTCGGGGGATGGGGGGGGGGCACGGAGGGAAAAGGGAATTTCATAACAGACAAAGAATTGTATGGGGTAGGGAGGGGAGGGGCGGTGGAGAAGGTGCCCATTCCGCGGCATTTTCCACAAAAGAACAATTGAGTCCAACATTGTTTTGAGTAGGATTTTTTCTTAATTTTTATCAAATGAGATACATCTTTTTTAATGAAGAGAAAAGACAAAATAAAATTCGATTGAGAGAATGCAGATCCTTATGTTTGTAGACGTTAAATATTTAAAACAAAATAGCTAGGAGAAATTGCGCAATTCGTAACAAAGATTTAGTTGTTTTGTTTTCTTCTAATTAGCATTGTTGATTTTATAAGTATTCAATTGTACAATATGTAGATTTCACTTTATCTATGAACATTAGCTTAGACTGACAAAAAGTCAAATAGTGCAAAATTAATATCTAGTCAGACTAGATAATCTCTAAATGGTTTTCGTGTCTAGACTATTGTTGTATACTGGATCATACAACATTCAGTATACTAGTACATTCAAATACAGTTTGCGCCAGACATAGAGTAACTCGCAACAGAGTGCTAAAACATCGAGGTAGACGGTTCGCGTAATGGGTCCGTAATCTTTGCAGTCTCGGGATATTTACCTCGTACCCCACTTGTACGGGTTAGGCACAAGGCCCTATTAACGTGGGACCACCCACAAGCCGAAGTTTATGGATGGGATATTTGCCTCTCATCCCACTTCTAAGGGCATGACACAAGGACAGTTTTATGTGGGCCCACCCACAAGCCGAAGCTTATGGGTGGTAGACACAAAAAAGCGTCGATCTCGTCGGCATCACCCCTCGAGGGGGCGCCTCAGGCAGTGGGCAATAAACCTAGTCCTGTCCCTTTAAATCAAGGGGGAATGTATTGCCTGGGGGGATAGTCCCCTAGGATCGACCCTGTTAATTTATTACCTAGCCACTCGAGAGGCCGAAGCGCTCCGGAGCAGGGCCAGGCAATCACCCAGTTGTTCTAAAACAGCAGTGTACAAATAATCCTCAGCTCATTTACTCTCTAAGAAAGGTAAACTAGGCTAGTCCATAACAACTATATAGCATCTTTGGTTGTTGCCGAAATAACGAAATACATGTTGCATAGCCCTCCTCCGCTACTCTGAATCATATACGTTGCTGGTATACAGTGGAGATCGTTTCTAACCCCTAGACGATGTATCTAGTGGTCGCTTAAAGGAAATCACAAGGCATGCTCTATGTAGTAGGAGATTTGACTTTATTTCTTTCGGCTGCACGTGGTGGGTGGCGAGTGGCGTTGACAATGGGAACTACAACTACTACTACTACTACTGCTGGGATCTCAGGCAGAGAGGGGTGAATGAACCTCACTGCCCGCTGGCAGCGATGGTGGTGACCGCGGTCAAGTACGTTCTCGTCGGCTGTCTCTCTCCGGACTGCCTCTGGGCTGACTGACAACCGCTTAAGTATTGACAACCGCCCACGCATTTTAATCTTTCTCTTTGTCCCTCAGCCGGAAGTCCTTACTTCCCTTTCCAGTGTCTTTGTTCAATTTTCCGCTTGTATAGAGGAAGTCCTTTGTCACACTAGACTTTCTGTCTACCTAATCCATTGTCTTCCCAGTTCAATTTTTCCTTGTCTTTTCGTACTTCCCGCGCAAAACAAATGCGACTATCACCAAACCATAACATACAGAGCTATTATTTAACGACTAAAACTACAAGTTAGACTACAAACGTAATTCCTATGATTTAAAACTAGCTTTAAAGCCGCCACACCGGGTGGCAATTAAGGTTGAGAATGAACCGGGCTAAAATATATCCACTACTTATATAATGTTAGCTCTGAAACTGACAAATGTCAATCATTTTACAAGTGCAACTATCCATTTTCATATAGAATTATTGACAGCGTTTATAATGTAAATTATAAAGTAATGTCAGTGTTTACAGATCTTTTCACGTGACATATATCAACGGGTTGTATTTCGATTAAATTGAGTCAAACTGATATATCACTTTGTAAAACTGTAAAAGTTATGGCATAAAAATAACGAATTTCAAATTATGAACACGAACTACGTGACGGCTAAAAGTTTTTGATGTGATATCAACCACAAAGGAAATTACCTTATTAACAACGATTACGTTTCAACAAATGGACATCAATTTGGTTCACCATAGCTGCAGAACTTAGAATACACCGATTCTCGGTATAGTTCAGCCGTTAAAGCACACTCTTGGAATCGCAAGCTTTTGGGTTCGATACCGATCCCGGACGAATCAGCGTAGCACAGATTGGGTAATCTGATCTGTACTGTAAATTATGGAGCTGCCGTTAGATGTGGCGCTCTACCTCTGAATAAACAATCTCCCTGGTCTTGCGCTCGCGAAAAGGGGATAGACTCCCTCGCTGTTTGGCTGATACGGACAATAGGCCACTCCACCAACTTTACTTCACTTATCCCCTGCTGAGGTTTAAGTCCCACCCACCAAGAAGAAAATAAAAATGGGTTGGACAGTAAACTGCCTCTAGTGGTGAGGTACCAGTTTTGTAACTCAGTGGAGTGTGCAGCACTACTTAATTTATCATACCCCAAGTCAACTCTGACCTGGAGAGGCAGTACCTGTTAGGGTCCCATATATGGGTTGAATAGATATATTTGAAAATTATTTGTATAGAACTGGAATACTTGATTACACATAACATGAAGAATAGTAAAAAATAAAGTTTATGGAGTGACCTATGATCGGTATCAGCTAGACAACAAGAGAGTCTATCCCCTTTTCTCTAGTGCTAGACCAAGGAAAATGTTTATGATGAGAGGGAGCGCTACGCCTACTGTTAAGTCCACTGTTTTCTACACAGATCAGATTATCTAAGCT
>CM042144.1:6409376-6424376 GCA_023376005.1 Doryteuthis pealeii | reverse complement strand
TTTACCAACCCCTCCGAACGAGCAGGATGTGACACAAGGTCAATTTCTTAAGCGGAGTTTCATGGTTTGAATTCAGAGTTTTCCTTCTCCTAGACTGGTTACCTAGCCATGGTTAAAGTGTTCAATCTGCCCTGCTATTTACCCATAGCTGGAGGGAGAGTAGGATTCATACCTTTCCCAAGGTATTAGCCCTAAGTGAAATGCAATTAAGCAGGATTTTAACTCGGGGCGACGAGTCCATTTCCCATGACTTTAACCATTACACCACGCACTTCCATACTATGCATGCATATATATCTGAAACCCGATTAACAGTAAACTATTTACAAAGAACTATCGATAAATACTTACACACATACGCCTATGTTTATAGAGATAAGCAAAAACATAAAATCAATATGAATATAATTTAAATACTATTTCTCTGAATGTTTGAGATGAGGCTTGATGATTAGTATTATCTGCTTTATTCGGACTATTGTCCTCATCTGATAAAATACAACTAATCAATCAACCGGCCAACCTGTTCTATCCACAGAGATAGTTTGCACTGCAGACTGAACTATGTTACATAGAACCAGTATAATGAGAATACTCCTGACCATAACTAATATCACACATCCAAGATAAATAAATATTTATAAAGACTAAATTGTCTCAGCTGTCTTGTAATTTATCCATAGCTGTGTGGGAATTATATTCCTGCCTTTAGCAAAGTCTATGGTGAGACATTTGTAAACTAATAGTGAAATATGGATAACCCAAGAATTTTACATTTAAGAGCAGCCATGACAGTCAATGTTATTCAATAACAATCCTGAAGAAGTAAACCCGTTCGAAACAATAAAATAAAAATAAAATTGAAATCATGTTTAGTAAATATTTACTTGATAACATTAGTGTAAGAAAAGAAGATAGAAATATAATTAACAAAATCAAAAGTATTTATTTTTACCTCGAAGTAAAAAAAAAAATAATTCAAATATTGTTGTTAGGCTCATATATATCGTTTGAAAAAGAAAGCGAAGCTTAGAGGGAATCCATTATAGCGAAGAGAAAAGACAAACCTGCGTTTGAGAGTGGAATAAGAACTAAAAATGAATCATGAAAATATGTCGGTTTTTAAACGCATCAGTTAGCACATCCGTGTAGAGAGAGATGAAATTCAAAGAGAACGGGGAAGAAAAAAATAGCGAAAACGGCATCTACAAACAAAACATCAGGAAATGGAAATGTTGTGTTTTTCGGTTTGTTAGACTGAGAAGAGGAGAACATGGACGAAATTAGCTTTTCTTGTTCATTCTACAATGACAGAAGGCTGCAAGGAGGAAAGAACGGAAATTAAGATTGTTATAATAGAAATAAAAGCCATATTTTTCCTTTATATATATATATATATATATATATATTGTGTATGTGTAGGGGGAAGAGACGGTGAGATTTATAGCACTTGATATCATCTGGCACGTGTTCAGAGGATGTATAAGTGTCCGTCAAAAGGGGGAGTGGATGCAGCTATTTTGCGAGTTGCTTTAAAATTCAATTTCCGAAAACCAAAATATTACCTGGACTCGAAAAAAAAGATATTATTGACATATGTTAATCAAAATCATCGTCAGCATCATCTCATCAATAGCAACAGCCGCTGCAGCAGCAGCAGCAGCAGCAACAACAACAATAATAACAACAACGCTGACAGCAAGAATTTCTTTCACGCCCTTTTTCTGTCTGTCTGTCACACTCGACATCCATCTCTATCGGCAATCGCTTTTGGCAAGTCCTCTAGACGGTATCCAGTGTCCATACAAAGCTGTACTTTTTGGTTGGTTGGTCAATACTGCTCTGTGTACGAGTCTATAAGAGAACATATCTTATGAGTTTGTCCTTCCAATCATGTTGCACCTATCTTGTTCGTCTTATTTGTTTTACTTGTCCATTCTTTCGACATTTATCATCAAAAGATGGTTAGGGTAGTATAATTTATTAATTTATAAGTCAATGAATTGCTAAAGAATTTCTGAAGAAATATAAACTGTTATTAAACTATCGCTGCTGAACGGTTTACATAATCCCGAGGAAGGGCAGGGACGTAAACCCCGAAAACATATCAACTGCCGGAGTCCCTAAGGTGGAGTAACCCATGTGACACTGCCGTTGCCAAACTGTATAGGTTTCTTACCTTTTTTTTTGGACCACAGCGGCAGTGTGGAGTGAAGGAATCAAATGCTTAGGCAACAGCACATCCTCCAAAACAACCCGCCCAGGCTACGTAGTTATTTAAAAAATGACACTACGCCAACGTCTTTCGCAGAGGGAAGGAGACCAACAACATGTATCTATAAAAATATAAAATTATATTTTCTTTCTTTAATGGTAACGCTTCTGCGGAACAGGAGAGTCGCCGAAGAGAGATCGTATATACAAAGGAGCTGTCGAGAATTTGAACAGCGGGCGATCACTGAATTTCAGTCAATATTCTAGAATTATATTAGAACTCCCACCTTGAAACCAATGGGCACACCTCTTTGCCCATGTAGCCTGCTTTTTATTGGTCATTGATTACACCCACGCATTTCTTGTGGTTATCATTCGCCATTGGTTACACCCACGTATCTCCTATCTTGTTATTGGCCACAGGTTACACCCACGCATTTCCTGTGTTTATCATTGGCAATGGGTCACAGGCACACCATTCCACAGTATTTATCCTTGGCCATGGGTTACACCCACATTTCCTGTGTTTATGCGTTGGTTATTTATGGGTTTCGTTGGACGAGTCTAACTTTCTTGTCGAGGAAATTTCTTCTTTGACAATACATAGTTTTAGGCCTATATGACATTGCCAATTCTTCGAGGTTTTGTAATTCAAGCAAAATATCTTGAAGCATCTGCTCACAATATGTCATCAACTGCGCCTTCACCTTTCGCACAACACGTTTTTGGTTGTTACCACAGCGTTATTCAAACTCCTACGTTCATCTGTGTGGCTTTTAAATCACATACGGTGAAGCAATGCACAAGATGTAGGCGTAGCAATACGATTCTACCTATCACAGTGGGAACATGTCACAGTTTGAAATGTTTCGATCACGTGCCACAAAATGCTTTGTACTGAAACATTGCAAGATACTTTACTCAACCTAGTATTTTGAACTTTTGCACACTCATAAGTTTGCTATTTAACAAATTCTGCTCACAAAAGAAAGAAAAACTTCTTTAAAGTCCTTGGGGGATAAAATATATTTGAAATTGTATTTCTGTCAAATTATCAGTTCCCATTTTATGTATTTACAAACCCGTGCACATGAGTATAATGGGAGAAAAGGTAATTTTTACAAGTAAATTGTTTACAAGTATTCAATTCAGAGTTTTTTTCTAATAGACTGATTACCATAGCAAAGTTAAGGCACCCAGTCTGCTCTACGTTTTACTCAGAGCTGGAGAAATAGTAGTTGGATTTGTAGCTTTCACTAGGGAATTAGCAATATGTAAAATCCAAATAGCCTCATCCAGGATTTTGAACTTTGTCACCGTGGGAATTTTCAACGAATATAACCATCACACAATGGGTGTAACCAATGGCGAATGATAACCACAAGAAAGCCATGTGAGAAATGCGTGGGTGTAACAAATGATAACCACAAGAAATTGCCACAAGAATGAGAAATGCGTAGAAATGAATGATGAAATGCGTGGGTAACCAATGGCAAATGATAACCACAAGAAATTGGCAAATGATAACCTGCCACAAGCCAATGGCAAATGATAACCACAAGAAATGCGTGGGTGTAACCTATGCCACAAGAAATGCGTGGTGTAACAAATGGCGAATGATAACCACAAGAAATGATGGCAAATCCACAAGAAAAACCACAAGAAATTGTGGGTGTAACCAATGGCGAATGATAACCACAAGAAATGCTGGCCGAAAATGAATGATCACTTAGAATTTGACTGGCATTTTTTTTGCTTTTGCCGGAACCTGATCAAAACAAAAAAAAATGTCCGTCAAAATCTAAGCTTTGAAGAAGATAAGACACATGTTGATATACTAAGTTAAATCTTAGATATTTAACATCTCGGTTGTAAACACCAGAATCACAAAAAAACAGGAGTTGGAAAAAAGCGGACGTGCTCAAGGGAAGCCAACGACCATCCACACTGACAATAATAAGATTGTTGTACTTACTAGAGATATAAACCCCCAAATTGGCCCTGGTTGTCAGCCCATTAGGAGCAGGTAGAGTCTGTTATTAAATTATCGCTGCTGAATGGTTTACATAATCCCGAGGAAAAGCAGGGGCGAAAACCCAAAAACAAATCAACTCCCTAAGGTGGAGTAACTCTGAATTTCAGTCCTAAACAGCAACTCATGTGACACTGCTATTGTCAAATTGTATAGGTTTCTTACCTTTCTTTTGGACCGCAGCGGCAGTGTGGAGAGGGGGAATCAAGTGCTTAGGCAACAGCACATGCTCCAAAACATACCGCCCGGGATACGCAGTAATAGATTGGTGTACTTACTACACATATAAACACCCAAATTGACCCTGGTCGTCAACCCATCTAGGAGCCAACCCATCTAGTTGCCAAACTGTATAGGATTTGAACTTGTGTCACCGTGTTCATTTCCACTGAATATAACCCTGACACAATGGGTGCCACCAGTCCCCGTTATTTGACCGAAGTGAAACAGCAATGAGCGTGTTCAGTTCTGAAATGAATGATCACTTAGCAACAACAGTTACAATAAGCAGCGTAAGGCCTGTATGCCAGACTAAGCAATTCTAAGTAAATGACAACACTATATCAGTGATTGATAAGGCGAGGCAAATCATCCGACCATAACATTATCGAGATTGGCGGGAATCAGCTGAAAACGAAGTACAAGAGACGCAACCAACAAGCGTCCAGCAATTGCTAAACACGTTTAAGAACACTTGGGTTATTATAGATGAGAAATATATTTTACCCAATGAGCCGCATCAACGCCTACATTATTCAGTCAAAAGGAAATATGTCAAAATAATAAATATACGACAATCAATAAAACAAACTTTAGTCTGATTTTTTCTTCTTTGTAATAAATATGTCAATGTAAAGAGAACTTGTGTGCCCACTATACAAACATAGGCACACGCACACACAAGCACACAGACACACATACATTTATATATATTGACGTGTGGGTTCCACGTATGCTTCTTATATAGATAGATGTCAATTGCATGGCCTATATATTTCACTAACGTAAATAAAAGAAAGTGCTAAAGAAATTACATGTACTTACGATTGAAGGTCTTAGAGAATAAAAAATAATAAATGTTGATTTTTGTGATATTACGGGTTAATATTAACCCTTCCTTTGGCGATAAAAATAAAACAAAAATCATACTCTCTCTTTTACACACATAGACTCATACACACACACACGTATATATATATATATATATATATATTCAAATTGGTATGAATAATTTTCATTAACTTCATTTGGTTTGGTTTCGTTCGTTCTTTTAATGGCATAATATCCCTGTGGGTTATTTAATGCCTAAAACTGTTAGAGTATTGAAAAAAATTGGTATTTAAGTTTCCTTTACAGGTGTCTTTTTGAGGATGTATTTCGTGGATAAAGATTTTTAGGGTGATTTTTTTATGAGCGATATTGTATATTTTTTTATAATAGAATAATCCTTTTTACAGTTTGATCTTATTATGTTTTCATCCTAACAGTCTAGGATATATAAAAAAAATAAAAAGTTTTAGACGAGATATAATAATGAAAGTGGTATCACTACTAAATTGATATAGCTAGATAATTTTTTCTTCGGCCAAAGCAAGATCCATTTTGACTACTACTCGGCAAAATGGTTAGTGCGGGCGCGTGTGATGTAATGGTTATATTTGAAAGAAATGGAATTGGCGAACCGAGTCATAGATGATGTTATTTACATTTAAAATTTGCACATACGTCATTCCGCCCTGTCGGCTGGGGCGTTAGAATGCACCGACTGCACCTCTGCAGAGGGTTAGGACTCCCCCAATGGGGCTATCTGTTGGCCGTGGGTGGCGACCCGTGATGCTTAAGGATAGAGCCCAGGTGGATGAGCAGTTCATGACATGCAATACTCCACTTTGGCCCTATCTTGGGCTAGACGGGCGGTCGGAGAGGCCCCCTCCGATCAATCGGCTGGTCACGTCAAGCCCTGTCACCTATATGATTTTCCCAACCCTATTGCCCTTGTGGCAAGCCCCAACCCCTTTTATCATATGGGTGCTAGGCGGTGGCTGCGGGTCTACATGTCCTGGGAATGACGTTAAACTCTATCTGATGGTGAGCTTCCAGTTTTGGAGGTTTGGGGAATGTGGAGCACTCCTTCATCACCATTGCTTCCTGGTCCACTCTGACCTGGAGTGGTAGTACCTGTTAGGGTCCCATCTATGGGTTAAATAGAAATATGTATTTATAAAAAAATTGCATTATCCATTAAGAATTGATTTATTACAAATCTTTATCGGCATTAAATGACCCACTGAGGTGGATATGCCGTAAAACAAAACGAACAAACAAACAAACATACCCCCTGGGGAAATGTATTCGTCCATATGAGGAAATCCAGCTATGGGTAAATGATTGGGTCTGTTTAGTGTTGGTACAGCAAGCAGTCAAAGACATACACATTGTGTTATAATTTTTCTGGAATGATTATTTCACACAATTGTAAGATTTGAGGACATGGAGGACTTTCAATGAAATAAGACGAAGCAGCTGCACACTGTAACAAATGTTCCGTTTCAAAGCTGTCTCGAAAAATCGCTCTAATAACAATGTTCAAAACCGTAATGAGTACTTGATAAATATTCATATTCTCTTTTTAGTCAATCACAAAAAAAGAATTCTTGATATAGTTGTGCATCTTTTTCTGTCTCTTTCCTCTTTGGCTAATCCATCGGTTAATCCATCGGTTAATCCATCGACCTATTACCACCTCAGGGATGGAGGAAACACCAAGGTAGGTCAATTGAAAAACTGACTCAAAACAGTCGAGCAAGATGCCGAGCCGATCCTGGTGTCAAGCGTTTATGGAATCCGTCGATGGAACCGCGAATGTTCTGCCTTCATTCGGGATACATTAAATTCGTTGTGTGGATCCGGCTCAACTCATCCAGCATGAATGCTGCTCAAGATACAGAAACTCGGATAAAAAGAAGTACACAAAAAGAACAAAGAATTTTGATGTTACCGAATCAAGCAAGTAAAAATGTATGTAAAAATGTTAATTTAAATTTCTTCGTTGTTAAAAACATTTTATGTGGATATATTGTATCCTTTAAACTGCTTTCACTTCTTGCTGAATTTTTATTGACCCCAAAAGCTAAAAAAAAAAAGCTCATCTAACAAATGTTACTGCTTTCTATTTTATTGAGAACTCCCTAATACTATGCTATCAAATGTAGAATTGACTATAATAAAGTATGAACAGTGCATTATATCCAAGCCGATACTCGATAAAAATATTTCTATCTTAACTATCATCGATGCTACTGGATAATAGACTAATATATATGAAATTATACGTCTATCCCAAAGACAAAAAATATTTTATGATAAAGGAAATAAGGCCCGTAAAATTTTTTTTTTTTTCAAATTTATTATATTGGAATCGCGACACGTGTTTCAGATTTTTAAATCCTCTTCAAGTACCAGTATTTGTCAAGGCAAATAATTTGTCTACGTGTGTTGCAAAAGTATATATATATATATATATATATATATATATATATATATATAAGTTCCAGTTTACCTCAGTCGGGAGAGCATCCGGCTAGGAATCGTGAGGTTTCGAGATTGATACTGGTCCCCGCCAACTCAGCGTATGAGTGGTACAGATTGCGTAATCTGATTTGCGATAAAGTGGGGAGCTGACGATAGATGTGGCGCTCCACCTCAGCATGAAAGCAATCTCCCGTGTGTAGCGCTA
Source organism: Doryteuthis pealeii (assembly GCA_023376005.1). Lineage (NCBI taxonomy): Eukaryota > Metazoa > Mollusca > Cephalopoda > Myopsida > Loliginidae > Doryteuthis > Doryteuthis pealeii. Next base: position 6,416,394 of record CM042144.1, on the reverse strand, counting down.
GTGAAAAGAGGATATATTCCCTCGTTGGTAGCTGATACAAACAATGGGCCACTCCACCAACCTTACACACACATACACACACACACACACATACACATATATATATATATATATGTGTGTGTGTGTGTGTGTGTGTGTGTGTGTGTGTGTGTGTGAGTATAACTTGCACTTTGTCAACTTTCGCTGAAACTCGCATTCATGCGCATTCTTATTATTGCCAGACTAAATTTCTTAAACTGTTCCTCTTTTTTTCTTTTAACAAATCTAAATCGTGCTCAGCCTGGATGAAGAGTTATTTGCACTTTTCCTCTTGGCATAAGTCCAATTATATTTTCATTTTCATTGAAATATTGTTATTTTGAAACACTATGAGGTGAACTAGGTCGAAAAATGAGTCATGATTATGAAGAAGACTTGCCGCTGATTTTGCATTATTATCTTAAGATTTTATTTTCGTTTTGCCTCGAAAAGAGCAGAGGTGAATTTGTTTTAAAGATTTTCAGGGAATAACGCATGTATCCATTAATAACTTGATACAATAGAGACAGACAAACAAACACACACACACAAACACACACACACACACACACACACACATATATATATATTTGTTTACGTTCTCGTAATTCGTGCGAAGTCTCTTAAGAGGAATATGAGTACTACTACTACCTAAACAAAGCGATGAAAAACTGCGAGGTCCGTTTGGTGTAGGGGTAAGAGGCTTGCTTGTTGATCCGACAGACAGGTTTCAAATCACACACAAGGCGATCTTCGTATCTATAGCTCTGCTGATGAGGCCTAATAGGCTGAAATGTACATACAGAGATTGATTTTTCTCGATTTGTTTAGCCTTACATTTAAGTAGTTAAATCCCGCCTGATTAATCATTAATGAATTAACTTTCAAAAAATTAGGTTTGACTTCAATTAAGCACATATTCTCCCAAATATATATATATATATATATATATATATATATATGTCATCTACAGACACCGTGTTTCGATGTGTCACGTCTCATCAGTGTGTCTAGACACAACAACTAACTCCAACCAGGAGCGAACCCCGATTGACTTTACGTCTGCCCGTTAAACTCTAGACCATCACCAGCTGCCGTTTAAGGAGCGGTGTTTTAACTGTTTTAAATACATACATCTGTGTATATACTTTACAATCACCAGAGAGATCAAATCTGTAAACAGATGATCATGCGTTACGCTGGCGGTGAAAGTTTATTAAAGTCGCTCCTAAAGATCTCTACCGCGTTACGGGAGCATATAATAAGTCATCCATAGAAACCGTGTTTCGACGTTTCACGTCTCATTAGTGTAGCTAGACACAACAACTAACTCCGACCAAGTGCGAAATCCGACTGACTTTACGCTTGCCCGATACGTTTACCTCTAGACCCTCACCAGCTGCCGTTTAAGGAGCGGTGTTTTAACTGTTTTAAATACATACATCTGTGTATATACTTGACGATCACCAGGGAGATCAAATCTGTAAACAGATGATCATTGCGTTATGCTGGTGGTGAAAGTTTATTAAAGTCACTCCTAAAGAGATTTACCGGGTTACGGGGCATATATACTCTCGGTCGGAGAGGCCCCTTTGATCAATCGTTAAGCCTTAGCACCTATATGATGTTCCCAAATCTATTGCGCTTATGGTAAGCCCTAACCCTTTTAATCATATGTGCTAGAAAGTGGTGGCTAGGGGCTTATTGTCTTGTGTATGACGTTAAACTCTATCTGATGGTAAAGTTCCAATTTTGGACCTCTGGTGAATGTAGAGTGTTGAGATTTTTTTAGGTGTGTGCTAGACGTCCGCTCCTACTTATAGACTCGGTCATAACCATGTGATCTATCTCTTGGCCAATCACTGGCAGTACTTTGAAGTTTATACTATAGTTAACCGACCCTAATCGTCATAATTACATTGACACTCTTTGACGACGGACATAGGATTGAAACACTGGACCTTTACCAATGCGCAGGATAGGACTTATACGCTTACCAAAGGATTCCATAACACAGGACTTACTTTAAGCCCAAGGATGGTATTGAAAAACTTTACATGTTACGGGTTAAGGTACGCTCGGATCTTCTTCAATGGCGATGAGTCGAGTTACGAAATTTGCAGGACAAAGTTCCATGGGTATCTGAGAACACTTCAGTTGCATGACATAATCAATGCACCATCGGACCAACCGGGGGACTTACTTTAAGCCTTTTTCAACTGACTAAGGATGGCATTTAAAAACTTTACATAGAGTACGCCTTCATCAACATTAATCCCATGTCCACTCATTCCGGGAGTTATACTTCCTGTTAGTATCCTATCTCTGGGTTAAATAGGAAAAAATAAGTTTAAAATATGTAAAAAATTGAGTTGAAAATTTTTTGAATACCCATCAAGAATGAATAAACCAAAACGTCTTCGGCATAAATCTACCCATCAAGGGTTGACATGCCGCAACATCCAAACAGCATGTCCGGTTGAAATTCTAGAAGCTCTATTGCCTTTTATTAATTTTTAATAGACTTTTGAAACTGGTCAGTGTTCGCTTCTGAATTTTTTTCTCCACACTTCAATATATGTGCTAGAATATGGTGGGCTGAGGGTCTTCATGTCCTGGGTATGACGTTAAACTCTATCTGATGGTGAGGTTCGAGTTCTGGACGTGTGGGGAATGGGGAGCCCATCTTCATCCCCATTGGTCCCAGGTCCACTCTGGCCTGGAGAGGTAGTACCTGTTAGGGTCCCATCTATAGAAAAATTGTGTTTTAAACAAATTGAGTAACCATGAAGAATGCTTGAAACAAACGTCTTTTGCATAAAGTGATCCAATGGGTTGACATACCGTAAAACCCAACCAACCAACCAACCAGACTTCAAGATGGGATATCTTACAATATTATGATAGCAATAACCATTTAATTATTTAAAAAATAAATTTTTTTTGTTGACCTGTGGTGCCGCGTGGGCATAAGAACCATTACCATATCTACAAAGAATATTACAATGTCTACTAAGCACGTCTCGTACCTGCCGTGAAAAGAAGACAAAAACACCATTACCTTGCAGGAGAAACTCCAAGATAAGAGCCCGACTAGGGTATTTACGACATAAGATTTTTTATGGTTTTACGTTAGGTAGAGTAGCATCTTTATACTCGTGTCTATAGACGCGTAATGTGAAGGACACTTCAGGGACGAACTTTTCTACGGTTTTACCTTCTATTTATTATTTCTGCACCTCTACTCTTTTCACCCATCATATATCTTTTTCAATTATCTTCATCTCCCCACCCAGCCCCTGTCTCTATCTCTGTCTATCTGTCTGTCTGTCTGTCTGTCTGTCTCTCACTGTTTTATCACTGTCTTCATTCACTCTATTCACTCTCACAGACTTTCCCTCACCTTTTCTCCTATCTTTTCTAATTTTTACACATCCTCTCTCTCTCTCTCTGTCTCTGTCTCTGTCTCTCTCTCTCTCTCTCTCTTCTCTCTCTGTCTCTCTCTCTGTGTCTCTCTCATTACTGTCTTCATTCCCTCTTTTCACTCACACTTTCTCTTACTTTCTCCTATCTCTCCCTTTTTACTTATTTTCTCTCTCTCTCCCTCTCCTCTCCCCCTCTCTCTCTGTCTCTTTCATCACTGTCTTCATTCGTTCTATTCACTCAGCAGAATCTCCCTATCTTTCTTCTATCTCTCCTTATTTTAACTCACCCCCTCTCTCTCTCTCTCTCTCTCTCTCACTCAACCTCTCCCTCTCATGCACTCAGCCTCTTTCTCACACACACACACACACACACTCAGCCCCCTCTCTCTCTCCATTTATATCTCTCAGCATCTCTCTCACATATTCAGCTTCTCTCTCTCTCTGTCTCTCTCTCACACTTTCTCACTCAGTCTCCCCTTCTCCCTCTCACTCTCTCTCTCTCTCCTCTTTCATGCATCTGAATTTCCTCGTCACCTCGTGGTCGCGTACGCATATCGTTATTGAATCTGCTTGTAATAACAACCCCGATAGTCAACGCCCTGTGGGACTTCTGCTTGGTTGAATGCTGGCCAACAACCAAAAACAGCCGTCACATTTTACTGACATGTAATATTATTGTAAAGAATCTAGACTGGTGCCTTTCGAATCGCCATTGGAAATTGACAACTGACAATGGCGGCAACGGCAAGAAAAACAGAAACGAAAAAATACATGCCCGACACAATTGCAGTCTATCGACCGTCGTCAACTTTTCATGTGTCCCAGTGGTTCTGACAGTGAGGGGAACGGACGGCTATCAGTGGCTCATATAGTAAAGACTTCGGATCTCTTACTAAATGTTTCCAATATACAGGGTGTTCGGGATAAATTTGGCAGTTTCATAAGGAAAAAGAAAAAGTGCTTGGTAACTACACAAGTTTATGGATTGTTATGAAATTCAATAGGTACGGAAATTACACAATTGTAGCTACCAAGCACTTTTTTTTCCTTATAAAAATGTCAAATTTCTCCCGAGCACCCTATATATATATATATATATATATATATATATATAATCTAAAAGTCCAGAGAATAAATCTTCCTTACGACATAGGTTTTTTTTAAAGAACTTGTCGCAGTTTGAGAGCTCAATGTGTGCTCTTATTGTTAGAGTCACAGAGCAAATTTATAATTAAAGAAATAACAAAAGACTTAGAGATCTTGCATTATAGACTATTTCGGGGAGTTTAGACAAAATATCTAATTCTCCCGGCTCATCAGATGCGAATGATGAATTCTTTTGTTAGAGTCACATCATTCGCATCTGATGAGTCGGGAGAATTAGACATTTTGTCTAAACTCCCCGAAATAGTCTTTAATGCAAGATCTCTAAGTCTTTTGTTATTTTTTAATTAATTATATATATATATATATATATATATATATATATATATATATATGTTGTTGATTTTGTTTATTAGATCGTCAGAGTTTTTATGGGAATTGCTAATGGTGCCTAAAAGAGGGGTTAGTAATTTGGTTAAAGATTTTGCTATATTCTGGGTAGCCGTTCCGATACTAGAAATTATTGGTCTTAGTGGAAATCCAGGTTTGTGTGTTTTAGGTAGACCATAGATTGTGGGGATTGTGGGGATTGTGGGGTGGTATTCAATTAGTGAGGATTTGTTGAAAATGTTCGTGTTTCGTGTGATGTTTTGTAGAGAACATTTTCAACAAATCTTACAAAAAACTAGTAAAATCCTGGTCCTCACTAATATTAATTTTTATAAAAATAATGTTTCAATAATAAATCATACGATTCTTAAAATAGGGGATTACTTTATAATCACACGCACACACACACACACACATACACACACACACACACACACGCACATATATATATATATATATATATATATATATATATATATATGGGCCGGGTTAGCTCAGTCGGTAGAGCATTCGGCTAGAAGCCACAAGGTTCCTAGTTCGATACCGGTCCTCGCCAACTCAGCGTATGAGTAGCACACGGATCTGTGCGATAAAGTAAGGAGCTGATGGTAGGTGTGGAGCTCCACCTCAGATGCTAAAAACACAATCTCCTTGGTCTAGCGCTATTGAAAAGGGGATAGACTCCCTCGCTGTTGGAATGGGACTTGAAGAAGTCCCATTCCAACGGGCATGTTTATAACACCAAAGATTAATCGTAAACTCGATTAATTTAAAAGTAACCCTGAAGAATCTATCGATGAAACTCGAGTAGGTTACTCATTTCCATTCTTAAATATATATATATATATTATCGGCTACAAATATGTAACCAGCCTGTCGGTGGGACTTACCATACACTAACTGTAACCGCTGCAGAGGAGTGTTACCACCACAAAAAAAGGATGCCTAGGGTCAGACATTATACTACATCTTAAGGTGAGATTCCACTTCTAGAGATCTGGGGGAAAATCTCCCATCGTGTTGTAATGATTAACACGCACATTACTACCAAATAACCAGTGCAATACTCGCCGTGTCCCCCATACTTCTGACCTTGTGCCACACCCTGCCCGTGGTAAATGGGATGGGTAAATAACCTTCTGGTGATCTAGAGAATGTGGAATACGCCTTCATTGTCATTACTCCTAGGTATATTTTGACCCGGAGTGGTAGTAATTATTTTTTTATGATAAGCTAGAAATTATAAAATACTCTTATGTTAAATTGAAGTATTCTAAATTAATTAAAGGAAATTGATTTTTAAAAATATTCTTAGGGGCGTACTTATCTATGGGCAATATTGTATATTTCCACGGATAGCGACAGACAGAGACAGATTGGCAAAGTTTTGCATGTGTGTGTGTGGGGGGCAGCATTTAGTCATGTGTGGGTATATCCCAGAGTGAAAAACAGAAACACGAGTTCATTTGCCTTTGATTTTCACATTTCTTACTTTCCTCTGGTAAACATTGCAGACGTGCAACAAGGCGTTATCGAAGACAGAGAGAAAAATCAGGACTTATCTTCTCGAGTCTGCTTTTGCATTGGTACCAGCGGAAGAAAAGAGACGCGAGCCAGGTAGCTGTCCAGTGGAAAGATTAATGCTGGAAGCAAATTTCTTCTACGAATCGAAGGTGTTTGCACGCGGGTAAACTCAATTCTCTATGACGTTTTGCACTTGTCTCAGATATACGTATGTCACGTGGGAACTCTTTATTTAAAGAGTTCAAAAATTTCCTATCTTTTCTGTTCGATACTATTGAACAAACGCATTTATTCTTTACACGTTTGGAAGTTGCGATTTGTTTTAAATAAGAGTGGTCTTTTTGTCAGTATCAGTCGCATAGCGAGGAAATCTATCCCCTTTTCACTAGCGCTAGACCAGGGAGACTGTTTATTGCTGATGTGGAGTGCAAAACCAACTGTCAGCTCCCCACTTTTCCACACAGATCAGATTACCCAATCTGTGCTACTCATGCGCTGAGTTGGTGGGGATCGGTGTCGAACCTGGAACCTTGCGATTCCGAGACAGTTGCTCTACC
>CM042144.1:6399376-6406876 GCA_023376005.1 Doryteuthis pealeii | reverse complement strand
TATTTACTCAATGCGTATTGCCGATTTTTGCTTTCATCCAGCAACAAAGCGCGCTAATAATTATTCCAGCGCGCTTTCATCGTGCATAATGCGCGTGCGTGTTGTTTCGAAGGATAAATAACGCAAAGTCTCGCGTGAAATCTCGCACGCGTGTGAAGCCTTTTTTCAAGTGCATGCTAATAATTTTCGATGTATGCATACATTTCTGCGTCAAGGAAATCAAACCTAAGTGACAATCCCTCCAACCAAGTAAAAAGGGTCACTCAGAGGTCAAAGTAGTAGTCTTCACACCCAAAAAAAAGGGAGGAGGAAGAAGCAATTAGTCGTACCTTAAAAAAAATTGCATTGTCATTATTGAGAGCTGTTTTTGCCATTTGATATTTGTTCAATATTATTTAACATTAATTGCTTAATATTATTTGTTTAATATTGTTGCTCTCTGTTCGAAGGATATTGTTTGTGTTACTGGACTTTTAATGTCATTTTTTTGGTATTGTTAATACTATTTGTTAGTAATATTTGCAACGGACCAGAATGACCAACATTATGACTTACAAGGATTTGAAGGGCGTCAAAGCGCTGATTAAAGCTAAAAACACAGATAAGTTCAATGCTAAAATTAAATTGGAGTCACACGAGTCTAATCCTGATTTAGACGAAGATACTTTCCTTGGGGTGGAGTCTACTATAATGACTTATCTTAAAGTAATAGAACGACAGAATCACTGAACTATCAAAATAACGTCCCCAGCTATGTAGTCTCAGTGGTGTTACTTGAAAGAAAACAACCAACTTAGTGCGTTAAATGTATTTTAGAGGGGGGAGGGGTTTCTCTTTTTTGTCGTAATTCTTATTTATTTATCGTAATTTGTTTAGAAATTTATTTTATAGAAATTTGTCGTAATTCTTGTTTATTTATAGAAATTTGTCGTAATTCTTATTTATATATGAAGATGGATATCTATCTATCTATCTATCTACCTTAATTTGTTCATTTTTTACTTTGTTTTTATATATATCTATCCACCCATCTCCATTTGTTCATATCAAAAAGAGAAGCCCCCCCTCTAAAATACATTTAACGCCCTAAGTTGGTTGTTTTCTTTCAAGTAACACCGCCGAGACGACATAGCTGGGGAAGTTATTTTATTTTTAGTCACCGGGTAGCAATTTCTGAGGCATAAATTACCCATTGCTCAAACCAGAGCTCTGCAAGCAGAAGAAATTCGTCTATCATCTATAACAAGGTGACGGTTCCAGCATGACGCTACATGATCCTTGGTAACAGGTCTTAGGACCGTCTTTATTATCTTAATCTTGATAGACAACCGCGGTAACTGCTGTGACATAATGACTACTGGCATTTCTAGCAATACTGCAAATGACAAGTGTTTATACAGGATATTATTATTATTATTAGTAGTAGTAGTAGTAGGTAGTAGTAGTAGTAGTAGTAGGAGGAGGAGGAGGAGGAGGGGGAAGAAGGGTGTGGGAAGTACGGGCGGAAAAGTAGTAGTAATTCACTCCTTGTGAGTTTTACACACCAGCGTTAGCTGATGGTGTTTCACTGGAATCTGAAAGACTACAAGTCTCCTCATGTCTCCAGGACTCTTCAGAGTATTCAACAATGCTGATATCTGGATAGTCTAAGTTTTTCCTCTGATTTACAGCTTCTCCAGTCTGTTTTCCAGGTTTTGGGGACCCTTCCAAGTTCCCCAACTACAATTGGTATCACTTTCACCCTCATGATCCACAGTTTTTTTTTTAATTGTCTAGCAACGACCAGCTATTTGTTTATCATTTGGTTTTCTTTCATCTTCACCCAGTGGTCTACTGGAATTGCAAAATCTTCCAGTTGGTAGGTTCTCTCTCTCCCTCCTCCCCTCCCTCCCTCCCTCTCTCTTTCTTTCTTTCTTTCTCTCTCTCTCTCTCTCTCTCTCTCTCTCTCTCTTTCTCTCTTAAAATTGATACGAGGTCTGGGATAAGTTGGTTCGTTTTTCTCAAAATCCCAGAGCATTCTATTCTCAAGAACAGATTCTGGTTTATGCATATACCATTTTGATATGTGGCCAAAATGTTGATGTTTACACAATTCTCAGTGGATCACTTTTTTCAGTGGATCACTTTTTCAATCCATTCGCTTAATGCATGGTTTGTTGTTATATGTTAGTTACCACAAACCCTACATTTGCTGTTCCGTTGTGTCTTATCCATTTTTGCTTTGATATAATTTGTTCTTATTACATTGTTTTGTGCATCAATTATTTCCCTTTTAAGGTTTCCTCTTCTTTACCAGGTCCAGGTCTTTTCAGGGTCCATCTCCAAAATTTGTAGTTTGAAGTGTCTATATAATTGTCTTTCTTTCCATTTCTGTTTTCTTGTTTTTGTTTGTTTGCCTGCTAATTTATGCGTATGCCATAATGTTGTACGGTCAAACTTTAGTCTTTTGCAAAATTCCCAGTATATCACCTTTCCAACTCAGTCGTTCCTAGCTTTATTATTATTATTATTATTATTATTATTATTATTATTATTATTATTGTTTTTCACACCTGCCCTAGCTGGTGGTTCACTGGAGGCTGAGTGACAGCACGTCTCCTCAGGTCTCCATGACTTTTCTGAGTATTCTAGCCAATCAAAATAGTGCCGTAGTTTGGATGGTCTCGATTCTTCCTCTGATTTCCAGTTCACCAAAATTCTTTTCCAGTGTTTTGGGGATTGCTCCAAGGGCACTAATTACAACTTGTACGACCTTCACCTTCATGTTCCACAGCTTCTTTAGTTCTCTGGCAAGGTCCAAGTATTTGTCTATCTTTTCGCTTTCTTTCATTTTCACTGGGTGATCGGCTGTCACAGAAAAATATGAGATGGCAGGTTCTCTCTTTCTTGTCAATTAATACTAGGTCCGGTCTCCTGGTTGGGATTAGGTGTTTTATTATTATTATTATTATTATTATTATTATTATTATTATTATTATTATTATTACTCCTTTTGAGTTTTCGCATCAGTGATGGTCTTTCACTGGAGTCTGAGTGACAGCAAGTCTCCTCAGGTCTCCAGTACTCTTCTGAGTATTCTGGCAGATTGCAGCAGTGTAGTGTTCTGAATGGTTTCAATTCTTCCTCTGATTTCCAAACTTTTCAAACCCTTTTCCAATCCTTTTGGGACCGTTCCAAGTGCACCAACTACAATTGGTATCACTTTCACTTTCATATTCCATAACTTTTTCAGTTCTCTGGCAAGGTCCAGATATTTGTCCATTTTTTCATTTTCCTTTAGCATTACCCTGTGATCTGCTGGCACTGCAAAATCCACCAGTTGACAAGTTCTTTCTTTTTTGTTTATCAACACTAGGTCTGGTCTTGTTGCTGGGATAAGATGATCCGTTTTTATTTCAAAGTCCCAGAGAATTTTATGCGTTTCGTTCTCAAGAACAGATTCTGATTTATGCTTATACTATTTTTATGCATGGTCAAAATTAAATTTTTGCATATTTCCAAGTGGATCACCTTCCCAACCCAGTCGTGTCTAGTTTTGTATTCTCGTTGTGCTAGTTTTCTACATTCGCAGAGTATATGGTTTACAGTCTCATCTCTATTCCCGCAAAGTCTTCATCTCTATTCCCGCAAAGACTATTATTATTATTATTATTATTATTATTATTATTATTATTATTATTATTATTATTATTATTATATACTTGAGACTGTATAACTGCTTGAAAAAAGACCGAATTTGGCATTAGATAACACAAGGGTTCACATGCCGTAAATCCAATTCACCAATCATTGTGCATAAGCTTCAGTTATAGTTTTATGTATTGAATACCACGATGCGATGCGTCTACTCCACGTGCCTTGCGGGGTAGAAAGGGGTAGCGTCGAACTCCGATAGAAGAAACTAATTCTAAACCAAGTTAGGTGTAATTGAGAACTGGAGGCGAAAGAAATCTCGCAATGGATACTTGGCAGCAAGAATACAAATCTGGCGCATTGGCTAGGAGCAGTTGTAAATTAATAATGCAACGTGACTTGCGTTTCGTCCGTTAGTAGGGCATCGGATTTGACAAAGTAGGCAGTTTGGCCCAGAGACGGTAGACATGACATGGATCGCTTTCTCTAAGCTGAACAGTCAAGTTGGAGTGTGCGAGATTTGTGCGGTTTTCTGTCTTGGCCTCTGTTAGTGGAAAATAATAGTTGTGGAAAAAGAATGAAGGCCAATTTTTTTCTTGACCCCAAAAGCGGTTAAGTTGCAATGTCCTTACTTGATAGAAATTATTTTAAAAGGAAATTCTTAGAGATATACCACCATGTTCAATACATATATTAATCTTGATATATGACTCTTCGTAAAGAGTATATGGTCTCGTTTATATGTCTATATCTATATCTATCCCCTCTCTCTCTCTCTCTCTCTCTGTTATATATATATATATATATATATATATATATATATATATATTCACACACACACATACACACACTCACACACACACATATATATATATATATGTGTGTGTGTGTGTGTGTATGTGGATGACTTATTAATATATATATATATATATATATATATATATATATATATATATATATATACTAGCAGTGGCTACCCAGCAAAGCCCGGGTAGTGGAGATAAAGGCATAGTTTAATAATAGTTTGCAGATCTATTACTACTGAATAGTTCGGTCCTTGCAGGATGACCCATAAAAACCACCACGTAAAAACGATCTTAATTTAATTCTGCCTGGTGGGAGGTCAGTGAATTTTCTTTTCGTCAGATTTGAGGGAATGACATCATATGGCTAAACTTGCAAATTGGTCAAAAAATTTAAAGATATTACAGCTGACATAGAAAAAACAGAACCCAAATTATTTATTTTCCCATTTAACTAACCCTAAACCCCACCTCTAACCCTAACCCTTAATCCTAAAACCCCGTTTGTGAGATGCTTTTTTTCTGGATCACCCTGCATACAGGGTGACCCAGAAAAACAGAAAACAAATTATTTATTTATTTTCTCATTAAACTAACCATTATATATATATATATATATATATATATATATATATATATATATATATATATATATATATATATATATATATATATAAGAGAGAGTTTCATAATTTGCTTGAAGCATTGTGTATGTATTGGTTAGGAGGTTGATTTAGAAGGCTATCACAATGCAGTTTGGAATAAATAAAAAATAATAATACGGTAACTATGGTGTTGTGTGTTGACCTGTATTTTTTTATTTCTTGAATTTTCGAGGTAATACCTCTTTATCAAAAACATTGATATATATATATATATATATATATATAATATATATATATATATATATATATATATATATATATATATATATATATATATATATATATCGGTTAGTGTGGATATGAAATCAATGAAGATAGGTAACTGAGAGTTTCTCGCCAATGCGATTCTCAAATCAAGAACTTGCAGAGGTGAGAAACTGTCAGTAAACATGCACCGTTGACTTAATGTCCCGTCCCCGCTACACAAACTTAGATATGCATTCTCTCTCAAAGATATTTATCACTTTTTACATATAGATACAGCACTATGTTACTAATACTAATTATATATATATATATATATATATATATATATATAATATATAAATATATATATATATATGTATATATATATATATTGTATTCGATGATGGCTAGATTTAAGCAGTGCTGACGATTTAAATCTTGATCTGTTTCCCTATAATAAATAAGTCCTGCCTTTGATTTAAAATAACTCTGACATTGGTAACCCAACATACTAATACCTATCAGCCAACATGCAAAAAATGTATAAATTCAATCACTGACCAATCTACAATTTAAGAATTATCCATTACGTTATAACAAATTCTTTAGATACCACCAAACTGTTGAATTATTATGATATAAGGCATGGGGCAAATGGTCACTCCTAAATATAGACTCGTTGACTACCACGTGACCACCGAAGGCATTTCTATTGTCCAATCACTGGCACTGCTGCTGCTGCTTCTGCTATATTAATAGAGACAACATTCTGAGCTTATGTCATTGATACTTGGATTATCTTGGACGTAGGACTTACAAAGAATACCCTAACACCGGATTCTTATTGGCTTGCTTACTTACTTATTACATCTGGAACTAAGGATGCCGACCAGATACTTAACACAAACTTCTTGTAGTTAAATCATAATACCACATATTAGTTTTGCTTATATAAATAATTTTCTGAATTACAATCTAATCAAAATCTGTTAGCTTCGATTTTTTTTTTCAATATTAATAATAATAAATAATATTAATTAATAAATATTATTAATAAATAAAATAAGCTACCTTATTTTCTGAACCGGAAATCACCGACTGACTAGTTATGTATATAATTTTTAAATTGAGACTCAATTGGTCTAGACTAAACCAGTAAGATTTTCTTTAGTATTAATCCATTCGAATTATTAGCTACACCATTCAAATGCTTCAAAAAACACAATTTTATAACCTTGACTCATATATACATATTTGTATGTGCGTGCGTGCGTGCGTGTGTGTGTGTGTGAGTGTCTGGTTGTATAATAACGACTGCTTTTATAGCATATTTAAATGGAAAATCAATCATTATCTTTCAAGCAACAATGCATTTAAAAAAAGAATTGTATAGACATGTGTATGACAGCGGTCGTTTCATCGCAAAGACGAGCTTACAAGAAAGAATTAATGACTGAATATATGAAACGCTTTAAAATTGAGATATCACTTTTGTTTGTTTCTGTCTTTGTATATCAGAGAGAAGGAAGAAGATAAGAAAGAAAGAAAGAAAGAAAGAAAGAAAGAAATGGCTAGACTGACAAAAGTAGTTGATTTGTGAGCCAATTAAAGAATGCGAGAGAAAGAGAGAGAGAGAGAAAAGAGAGAGAGGGAGGGACCGAGCGAGAGTGAGGGGATGGGGGTAGGGAGAGAGAAAGAAAGAGTGATAGGTATATTATAGAAAACATAAAAGTTATCGCGACACTGACAAAGGAAGTTGTTTTGTAAGCAAATGAATGATTCAGAGAGAAAGAAAGCAATAGAGAGAGAGAGAGAGAGAGAGAGAGAGAGAGAGAGAGAGAGAGAGAGAGAGAGAGAGAGAGAGAGAGAAAAGCAATTACTAGAGTAAAAAAGGAAGTTCTTTTGAGATCCAATGAATGATTAAGAGAAAGAGTGAGATAAATTGAGGAAGTGGGGGAAAGAGTGATAGGGCTATTATACAGAAAAAGAAAGTAATAGCTAGAAGACAAAAGAAGTTTTATGCGCAAATGAATGATTGAGAGAGAGAGAGAGAGAGAGAGAGAGAGAGAGAGAGAGAGAGAGAGAGAGAGAGAGGGGGGGAGAAAGAAAGTGATAGGTATATTATAGAACTAACAAGACCTGTATATATACCACAGTATGGTTATCTAATTATCATAACGTTGGATATGTTTACTCAAGAGCTATTGCGAAAT
>CM042144.1:6384376-6396876 GCA_023376005.1 Doryteuthis pealeii | reverse complement strand
TATCATCATCATTATGAGAATTTTCACTAATATAATCAGCAAAATTATTTATATATCAGCGTATCAAATTACAATGGAAATCCGGTTTCTGTCAGTCGGTAACCGAAACTACATCACTGCTTACGTCAGAATACACTCAGAATTGCGTACGTTTAATAATGAGTATATAATTTGTAGTCAAAACTATTAATTCATAGAATGGATCTTATCTATTTATTAATGAAGTCTATATGAAAATCTGAATTAGATTTGCCTCAAAACAGCCCAATGCTAAAATCGTTCAAAATCATGCAACATATCGTATATATTACATAAAGTTTTACATAATATATGTGGTTAATTTGGATACTGGTTTTAACAAAACCAGGTTTGATAAATAATTACTTGGTTTTATTGATCTCTAATAGTATTGTTGATTAAAACGTATTAAAATCAATTGTATGAATGATTTTATATAGAAACCAATTAAAATATTGAAATAAATGTAATCTTTTCATATGCGTTTTAATTTAATTTCGTTAGTCTTTCTAATTCAATATATTTCATTACATTAAAATCTAAATAATTATTCCCGGAGGGCGCATATTCTTGCTAGTTCCTCTAATTTTTCAGACATTGCTCTTTAACAAATCTAACTATTAATCTTGGATTTGAGGATCCGTTTGTATCTCAACGATCTAGAGAAATTATGCGTCTTATTTTCTAGTTTGTGCTCATTCTATTTGTCAGTCCGAACACACTTTAGCCAATTTCACAATTCCCAATGGATTCCGTTTCCCGCCAATTCATATCTGGACTTGTATTATTTTGGGTCAGTTTGCTTCATTCACTTATTTTATCTTTATCATTTTTTAAAAAATAACCAACGTTTGTTATTCTTATATGTATCATCACTTATTCTTTTCAAGATTTTACCCTAAAACTTGCTTGTGTCTTTTACTTGAGATCGATAAACACCAAGTCTTCTCAGTTCTTCAGAGCTATTCTCGGTATTATAGCTGATCCCAACAGTGTTCGGGTTTGGATTTACAGTTAATCTCGTCTCATTTCCAAGTTCTTTGGATGTTTAGGAGATCCAAATATGATTGGTATCTCTTTAAGCCCCCTCTAAAAAGTGTTTGAAGAAGAAGAAGAAGAAGAAGAAGAAGAAGAAGAAGAAGAAGAAGAAGAAGAAGAAGAAGAAATAATTGGGTGAACTGGAAATCGGGGTAAGGGTTGAGGCTGTTCACACCGCAGCACCGTTGAGACCATCTGGAATATTGGGTATTGTCATAGAGACCTGACAGGATATTCTGTCACTCAAACAATCAGAATTCTTCACTCCCTGCTACATAGAATCATTAATATTGTTGTAGAACTGGGACATTGGGTCATCTTGTAGGAAAAAAGGGATGGAAATGATGGTAAGTTCACTGGGTTATTTTGTCTTTTTCTTTCTCGTTTTGTTTTGTTTCATATTTTGTTGGTCTCTCAACTTTCAGGCTATTGCCTAGTTTAAAAATAATGTTTTTTTTCTTCATTCGTTTATATAAAAAAATTATCTTTTCATTCTATTGTTTTTCATCTATATTTTTCATTTTCATTTACTATTATGCAAGATTTTCACATCAGCTTTAGCCGATGCGAAAATCTGGTCTTTCACTGGAGTCTGAGTGACAACAAGTTTCCTCTGGTCTCCAGGACTCTTCTGAGTATTCTAGCCGATTGCAGCAATGCAGTTATCTGGATCATCTCAATTCTCCCTCTGATTTCCAGTTCTTCAAGTCTTTTTTTCTAAGCTTTTTGGAACTGTTCCAAGGGCACCAACTACAATTGGTATTATTATTATTATTATTATTATTATTATTATTATTATTATTATTATTATTTATAGAAGGGGGGATATATGGGGCGAAATAGACCTTCGAATCAACAAGCTCCCGCTTGTTGGGGAACCAAAACCAACGAGTTCTCAGTCTTCTCACAAGTCAGACCCTCTGTTGGTCAACACATTCTTCGTCTAGCAGCTAAAAAAAAATCCGTCGTCGTAGTCGAAATAATCTTTAGCAGTTCACAATCACATTTCCTTACTGAAAAGCGCTTCGTCGTCGACTGCTTCTGCTGCTGCTGACTGCTGACCGCCCAGCGCTTGACTCACTTGTTATTTTATGGGCATATTAGCCAAACATCCGGTCACGTCAGTCACACCTCACGTCCTTCCAGTTCCTACATCGCATCTGTTTTCGCATGCGGGAGGACGCGGGTTCGATCCCGTCAGGCAAGACAATATCTTGCTCCTTTCCTTTCTCGTTCTCCGTCACATTATTATTATTATTATTATTATCATTATTATTATTATTATTATTACATTTTACTCCTTGTTGGGTTTTCTCTGGAGTCTGAGTGACAACAGTCTCCTCGGGTCTCACTGAATCTTCTGAGTATTCTAGTTGATTTCAACAATGCTGTTGTCTGGATGGTCTCAGTTCTCCCTCTGATTTCCAATTCCTTTTAAACTTTTTAAATGTTTGGCTGCCGTTCCAAGTTCCCCAACTACAATTGGTATCACTTTCACCCACATATTCTATATTTTTTTCAATTTTCTAGAAAGGTCTAGGTATGTGTTAATATTTTCGTTTTCTTTCATCTTTAACGTGTGATCTGTAGGAACAGCAAAATCGACTAGATGACAAATTCTCTTTGTCACGTAAACCAATACTAGGCCTGGTTTTCTGGCTGGAATAAGGGGATCCGTCTTTATCTCAAAGTTCCAGAGAATGCGTTTCCTTCTTAAGAACATATTCTTTTTTAAGCATATACCATTTTGTTGTATATTACTATAAATTATTACTTTCATTATTATTGTTTGTTTGTTTGTTTGTTTATTGATTTTAACGGCGTATCAACCATCTGGGGTTATGTCATGCCTAACGGTTAGAAAGTTATACATATCGTGTATTCATATTTATACTTTTTAGTAATTGGTTTTAACATTATTGGGGATTATGTTGTATGGTACTGATTTGTTTCATGTCTATATTCTATGGTATAATTTTATTTCCCTAAAAAAAGAAACAATATCCTGCATTATTATCATCATCATTATCATCATCCTCCCCCTCATCATTATTATTTATTTATTTATTTTATTCTATTTATTTATTCATTATAATTGTAGCTTTTAAGACCTAGTCCTCAATTAACTTCTGCTCATTTTCCGTCACAAAATCCCAAGTGATAAAAGCCACCCAGTCGATCTAATAGCAAACCTTTTACTAGGTTCCTCTTTGCCTGACATTGCCCTCCATCAACAGCACTGATGGTTCTGACACGTCACTCATGACATGTGGCTCGAAAGGAACAAACGGTTCGCTACTCAATTTCTTCATTCTTCAAGGATGGACTTAATTATCAGTTTCAGTATCGCTATCATTGACATTCACGGTATTTCTATTTGTAAAATAACAAAGACATTCCTGCTGTTAAAACTTGATTATTCTGAAAGATATGTTCTATTGATTTCGGTATTTTCACATTACTGACCTGGTTACCATCTTCGAGAGAAAACGAGTCATGCTATTTTTATAGAATGGGGACAAACATGTGTGTGTGTGTGTGTGTGTGTGTGTGTGTGTGTGTGTGTGTGTGTGTGTTGAAAAATATGGAAATAAAACGACGGTATGTAGAAAAAAGTAATAAAAAAACGAATTATTCCAAAAAACAGATGTATCATACATGGTGAAATCGACATTAAAGCATTGGTTTTTAATCTTCATCGGGTCATTAGGATAAAAATGGTGTTGTTTAAACAATGATGGAAATCCTTTCAAAATGAAAACAGAGATGAGGAATTATTAGAGAAAATGTTCTTTTTTCCGGTGGGCAGTTCTTTAAAAAACCAGTTGACCGTATTGTTAATCGAATGAATATTTTATTAATTTATCTTTCTATTTCATATCCCCCACTACTTTCAATGGAATCCTGTTATACAACAGTAACAGCAGTTACTTCTTTAGTTTTCAGTTATTTGACGACCTAAGAATAATAACCCAACATCCGGATCCAGCCAAGAGAATAGTTGAACCGTAAGAAGTATAGAAATATATATTTCCAAACTGAAAGAACATCAAGAGTGATATCCAGCACAACAAAAGATACAACAGCACAGGCAGACCCAGCTATTTAAATCCAGAATAACAGAGCCCAACTCTGATCCAGCCAAGAGAATAGTTGAACAGTAAGAAGATAAGTATATAAATATATATTTCCAGACTCAAAAAACAAAAAACAAGAGTGACGTCCAGCCCAACAAAAGATACAACAGAACAGGCAGACCCAACTATTTCAATCCAGAATAACAATGCCCAACTTTGATCCAGTTAAGAGAATAGTTGAACAGTAAGAAGATTAAGTATAGAAATATATATTTCAAGACTCAAAGCCCAAAAAAAGATCCAAAAGAACAGGCAGACCCAGCTATTTTGATCCAGAATAACAGATCCCAACTCTGATCCAGCCAAGAGAATAATTGAACAGTAAGAAGATAAGTATATAAATATATATTTCCAGACTGATAGAACATCAAGAGTAACATCTAGCCCAACAAAAGATCCAACAGCACAGTCAGACCCAGGTCTTCCGATCCAGAATAACAGAGACTAACTCTGATCCAGCCAAGAGAATAGTTGAATAGCAAGAGATAAGTATAGAAATATATATTTCCAGACTGAAAGAACATCAAGAGTTACATCCAGCCCATCAAAAGATCCATCAGCACAGGCAGGCCCAGCTATTCCGATCTAGAATAAGAGGCCAAATCTGATCCAGCCAATAAAATAGTTGAACAGTAAGAAGATAAGAATAGAAATATATACTTCCTGACTCAAAGAACACTAAGAGTGACGTCCAGCCCAACAAAAGATCCAACAGAATAGGCAGACCCAGCTATTCCGATCCAGAATAACAGAGCCCAACTTTGATCCAACCAGGAGAATAGTTGAACAGTAAGAAGATAAGTATAGAAATATATTATTATATGATAATGATTGGAAGGCAATTACAAAGCATATAAAATAAAAACAAAAAGATACCAAAAATTCAAACCCATTCTCAACAGATATTTCAAAAGTAAGAGACTACATTCATTCATTTTTATCCATTCATTCATTTTGCCATTGATTTCAAACACATATATATATATACATATAACAAATAAATAAAATTAAATAAATATAATAATACATAAATATATGAATAGATGAAAATAATATAAGAGAAAAAGAAGAAGGAAGGAGGAAGAGGAAAAAAAAATCAAAATTGAAATTGAACGAGCAACGGCTATTACCAATAATACCACGACCTTCCGCGTGGCTTAAAAAAAAAGAACGCCACGAGACGCGTGTTTATAACATAAAAAAAGAGAAGAAGAGGAGAAAAAAGAAAGAAAACAATATAACGACACAAAAAAAAGAAAGAAAGAAACGCGTTCATTTCTGAAAACAGTCTCTGAAGATAAAGTTTACTTTGAAATCGATAATACAAAAAACACATTTTTGTTTTTTTATTTTATATGCATTGTAATTGCCTTCCAATCATTATTATATAATAACATACTTAACAAGGCTTCAAACAAATTACCAATTATTATTATATAAATATATATTTCAAGACTGAAAGAACATCAAGAGTAACATCTAGCCCAACAAAAGATCCAACAGAACAGGCAGACCCAGCTCTTCCGATCCAGAATAACAAAGACCAACTCTGATCCAGCAAAGAGAATAGTTGAACGGTAAGAAGATAAGTATAGAATTATTACTATTACAACAAACTCCATTAAATGGAATCCCGCTATGCAATATGTGTGTAGATAAAGAGACATTCAAAACATATTTTATGTACGTTACTTTTTCGCAATATATGAGTTGTATATTTTAATTCGAAATTCTGAATCTTTTAAAGGTTTCGGTTTTCTGGGATTCTTTTCTCTAATTCTTCCGTTTTATTCTTGATAATTCCAAAGACTCCAACAATAACAAGTATTTAGCTGTTTTCAATGTTTGTATTTTTTCTATCCCCATTTCTTCTATTCTGTGTTTGGGGATCTTTTCACATTCTTTCACTCCTTACATTTTTGTCAGGCTCCACAGAAACATAAATCAACAAGGGAATCTTTTGTCACACAATATCCAGTCTATTAGGATTTATTGTTCTATCGGCGTCAATTGAGAAGTCCTAGGGAATTTTTACACCCTTTATTTCAATTACGGGCTTTGGTTTCTATTTAGAACAATTCTTCGCTATTTTCCCTCTAGCTGTCCACAAATATCCCCGTGCAAATATAAGCCAATCCGGTTGAGAATATAGAATAATCTGACATGATGGGAGCTAGGGTTTCAATAGATTTATCATATATTATTATTAAATCCTTTTGAGTTTTCACATCAGCATTAGCTAATGGTCTGTCACTGGAGTCTGAGTGACAACAAGTCTCCTTGGGTCTCCAGGACTCTTCTGAGTATTCTGGCAGATTGCAGCAGTGCAGTGTTCTGAATGGTTTCAATCCTTCCTTTGATAGCCAAACTTTCCAAACCCTTTTCTAATCCTTTTGAGACTGTTCCAAGTGCACCAACCACAATTGGTATCACTTTCACTTTCATGTTCCATAACTTTTTCAGTTCTCTGGCAATGTCCAGATATTTGTCCATTTTTTCATTTTCCTTTAGCTTCACCCTGTGATCTGCTGACACTGCAAAATCCATCAGTTGACAAGTTCTTTCTTTTTTGTTTATCAACACTAGGTCTGGTCTTGTTGCTGGGATAAGATGATCCGTTTTTATTTCAAAGTCCCAGAGAATTTTATGCGTTTCTCTTGAAGTTTGACCCTTCTCAGCCATGTCCCGGTCTTTTCATGTGCGATATATCCAGTTTGTCACTTGAAGTATCAATATAATTTTTTACTGTCCATTTTTGTTTCCTAGTTTTTGTATCTCTGCTTTTCCCTATGTTGCATTTGCTTTTTCTAGATGTTGCAATTAGTTTTCCTTCTGCTAGACCGGTTGCTACACCAAGGTTAAATATCCCAGCTAGCCCTATTATTTGCCAATAGCTGGATGGATAATATTTTCATTCATAACTTTCACAAGCGTAACATCGCTGTGTGAAATACACAGAGTTTCGTTCAGGATTTAAACTAGAGTCACCGTATCCATTTTCCACCACGATACCCGTTACACGCGAGCGTCTCTTTGTGTGTTAGCTATGTTACATGTTTTGAAATATCAGCAACGTACAAAAAAGTGGAAGAAAGATAACGTAGAAGAGAAATAAATTTGATGTATGTACACTCCGCTGAATATGAAAAACGAAACAAAAAGGGTTAATCCGCTGAAAACAAATAAATAAATCAACACCAAAATAAAAAAAATAAAAAGATAAAGAAATAAATTAGACAATGAATAAATAAATGAATATTCAGCTTCTTCTGAATGAACTTTGACTTGATGAAAAAATATCGTTTACTTGTTTACTGATTTTAACGCCACCTACCGGATTTTTTCTCACTTGCAATATTTGCTGCAATACTGTCGTCTAAAATT
Organism: Doryteuthis pealeii; assembly: GCA_023376005.1. NCBI lineage: Eukaryota > Metazoa > Mollusca > Cephalopoda > Myopsida > Loliginidae > Doryteuthis > Doryteuthis pealeii. The sequence continues at coordinate 6,389,299 of CM042144.1, read as the reverse complement.
ATGTTCGTGCATAATCTTGCTTCATATATCAAATAAAACACATTCATTTTTCATCTAAAATAGATTTTATTAACACGTCTTTTTTCGTGTATATATATATATATATATATATATATATATATATATATATATATATATATATATATATATATATAATATATATATATATGTATTATATACATTGTGTGTAAATGAAGTCTGATCTGTGAGTAAGTACATTTTCAATAACTTTTCATATAAGGTCAGTTTGCTTCTAAACAAGAGATACCAGTATTTTGTATTTATTTCTCGTGAAACATTGCACAATGAAAACGAATACATTATTGGATAACATTTATTAGGATAATTCTTCAGGATAACCAATAAGCTGAATATATAGCAGTCAAAAGAGAGATACACACTTCACACGTATTTATGCAGTCTCAGTCGGTCTAACATCCGTATAAGAATCGCAAGGTTTTGGGATCCATACCAGTCTCCGCCAACTCAGAGTATGAGTAGCACAGATTGGGTAATCTGATCTGTGCAGTAAAGAAGGGAACAGACGGTAGGTGTGGCGCTTCAGATCGGCAAAAATAATCTCCTTGGTCTAGCTCTAGCGGAAAGTGGATAGACTACCTCGCTATCCAGATGATACCGACAATAAACCACCCCAACAACTTTACTTTTGCTTTTATACTTGGCAGCGGAAGGGTAGGTATAGATAAATTAATAAATTAAAAAAAATTATAAGTGAATAAAATATGAAAATCAAACAAATAATGTGATGAACAAGTTTACTTACCTCCGGCGAAACGCATCTGATTAGCTTGTCAGGTTTTGCCTGAACTAAGCTAAAGAAGCATAGTCGCCATTGACGAGCAGATTTATAAGGTGTGGTGTCGTTCTGTCTCGTTCGTGGCATGAGTATAGCGTCGCCCATGCAAATTATGCCGACAGTATAAAATGAGCTCGTTTCTTTGCCAGAGCGGTAGCAATCTAAGCACGAAGAAAGACTATGAGCGTGAAGTTACAGCTACTAGAAGACACAAATAATAAAATACAAATAAAGAATCTCAACTGAAATTTAAACTTTTCGCGCCAAAAATTAAGAATAGTCTCTTTGGGCCGTGCCAACTCACTGGATAGACGTGCGTTTTGCAGTCTCCCCAAATGAGCAGTACGCTATAACATTTTGCACATCATGGTTGGTTGGTTTGATTTTATGACATGTCAACTCTTGTTGGGATATTTTATACCGAAGACGTTTTGTTTTATTCATTTTTGATGAGTATTCCGAATTGTTTATTTAAACACATTTTTACATTTAGCCCATAGATGGGACCCTAACAGATAATACCACTCCAGATCAGAGTGGTATTGAGAGTAGTAGCGATAAAGGGGTACTCTACTTTTCCTAGAACACCAAAATTAAAATCTTATACCAGGACACTTTTTTCATCATGCATTAATGGTTAGTAAGTTAGTCTCGCAGATCCATTGCTATTTAATACCGAATTCGATACTCGTTGGATGCCTCATAATTGCGACCTTGCGTCATATCATACTGCTAAAGAGAGCATTCGAACCTCGCTGAATGTCCCATACTTGTGACCTTGTATCATATCATACCGATGGCGAACGGGTTGGGTAAATATGTACTCTACACTTCTGGGATAATAATTCATGGGCTTAATAAAAAGAATATCCACAAACAATCCTATTAAAGTTTTGCAATTTTACATCTTGTTAAATAAATCATTTGCCGTAGAGTTTGTTAATAAAAGAAAATAATATCCGTTTTTATTGTATTCCTATTTACATAATTACTAACACATCCAGACGAGTAGGATGTGGCACAAGGTCAATTTCTTAAGCGTAGTTAAACGGATTTGAATTCAGATTGTTCCTTCTCTTTGACTGGTTGCCTAACTAAGATTAAATAGGCCAGGGAGAATAGTTGGATTCATAATTTTACAAATATATTTGCGTTATGTGAAATGCTAACAGCCTTATCTAGTATTTGAACTCCTCTCGCCGTGTCCATTTTCCAAGACGATAACCATTACACGACGCGCCTCTACTTTTATTATATATCATTCAACTATAAACATAAAATCCTGGTACTTTTTTCATTTAGAAAAAAATATCTTTTAATAGGAATTAATAGTATCGTTGATACTGTGTATTTCAAACGTATCTTGTCCTGTGCATATTCATGTGGGTGTCTGTGTGTATGTTTGCGTGTTTTTGTTTGTTTGTTTGTTCATTTATTTTTTATTTTCGTTGGTTCTTATAGAAGACCAAACAAAGTCGTAGGATGAAAAAAGAATTTAAAGAAACGCGGATGTCTCAGCCGGACAACTCAATTATCTCAAGGTTGGAATTTTAATCCGACTAATTGGTCTAGTAAATCGTGAAAAACAGCCGGAGATAGAAAAACAGTCTCGGCGAGTGGATCAGATCTCTTCTTGTTTGGGTTGGGGGTAGGGAAATCGGTGCTGAATGTTCCAGACTAAAACGAATAACAAATCTCGGAAGCAAACCACCAGCAAACAATGCCAACGAATGTATCAGAAGCACCTGTTCCTGAAGATAAAAATGACCAAAAGGCAGACAGCCTGTAATAAAACTATAGATTACTGATCTGTTTCATCTAACATAAATGCATGCCATATATATATATATACATATATATATATATATTATATATATATATATATATATATATATATATATATATATATATATATATATATATATATATATATATATATATATATGAAGAAATTATATATGAAGAAAATGCCATATATATATATATATATATATTATATATATATATATAATATGTGAAAATAAAATGGAAATTAATCCGACAGTATGAATAAGATATAATGAAAAAACAAACGATGTTTACAACTGAAATAGGCTCATCAGAAGAGAAAGTGTGCAAACCGTTTCGGGGCCCAATTCTTTTAAAACCGTCAAGAGAATTGGGCCCCGAAACGGTTTGCACACTTTCTCTTCTGATGAGCCTATTTCAGTTGTAAACATCGTTTGTTTTTTCATTATATCTTATTCATATATATATATATATATATATATATATATATATATATATTATATATGAAGAAAAAGTGGAATTGTATCCGACAGTATGATGTATTATGTAAAATTGAAAAAAAAAAACACAACGAGTAATATTTATTTCGACTACGCTGCAGTGTTTCAATCTGAGCGACAAAGGAAAAGAGTCTCGCAGATTTCTTATTTTCTGTGATACATTTATTTTTCCTCAAACTACGAAAGCCCTGATGAAGACCTATTGAAACAGATCAAAACTCTGCAGCGTAGGCGAAAAAACATTACTCATTCATGAACTTGTTTTTTTTTCAATTTTTCACAATACATATATATATATATATATATATATATATATATATGAAAACCCGTAAAAAAATTAATATTTTTGAAGCCGACACTATAGCATTTCGGTTTTATTTAAACCATCAACAGGGCTAATAATCATTTATCATATGAAAGGAAAACAATGGAGAAGCAAAAGTTATAATACTCTCTTATCTATCAATCTATTGGAATATGCTAATTTCTATCGGTGGTAATATGTACATATCTATATATCCATCTATCTACGAATAATTTGGTTTCAGTATTATCATGATTATCTATCTAAATATCTATCTATCTATTTATGGTAATATGTTCATAACTATCAATGGTTATAAATACATATCCCTTTATCTATAGTAATCTATGTATCCCCGCTAATATGTTATCTATGTATTTATCAATGGCATCATGATCAAGTCTGTATCTATCTATTAACGGCAATACATTCATATCAATCTATTTAATTATCTATCTATCTATGTTCTGCTATTCAAATATATCTATCCCATTATGTTTATATCTATCTATCTCATTATGTTCGTATCTATCAATGGCATCATATTTCTATCTATCTATATGTCTGTTTCTACCCCTCTCTTTCTTTATTTCCCTAATTCTCTCTCTCTCTCTCTGTATATATATATATATATATATATATATATATATATATATATATATATATATATTATATATGAGAAAAGAGAGAGAGAGAGACTATTAAACTTTTAAAAGCCTTTATGTTTATACATTATCGAATATTTTCGCCGTGGGGTTACTGCGCATATATATGTATATATATATATATATATATATATATATATATATATATATATATATACACACCACACACACACACACATATATATATATATATATAATATATATATATATTAGTGTGTGAGATGGTCACTGTTTCAGCTTTTGCTGGTATGGCGTACCAAAGGCAGTATTATTGGTAGAGTGCTCAATATAAAATAGAGCTGTTATATAATATAATAAAATAAATATACAAAGGTTTTACATATCTATTTCTTTGGTGACAAAGGAACATTCACGACCATATTGGTTTCATGCGAGGCAATCGTCAGGTGAAAATGTTACAAATGCAAGAAAAATCGAAAAATTTCAAATATTTCAAAAAATTCAATTAACATAGGATGTGTATGATTGGATAAAGTGAAGTGCGTATGAATGTGGCGGTATTTTGAATGTATGTGAGTGTTTATGGGCAGCATAAAGGTTATGTGTGCGAGGTAACTGGTCACACACATAATACATTGTTCTATGAATGTGTAACGTTTGATCAATGCGGACGTGTGAGCGTTTGTATTCGCGTGCATATATGTGCGTGGGTGTGTGTATTTTTTGGCATGGCCGGATGTCAGAAAGCGACGTTTATTGGGTTGTGGTGGTGAAGGGAATGGATACTGTCGGGGCGATTCAATTGAGGGGGGTGGTGAATAATTTTAACTTTAAAGATTACAAATGTTATATACTATAGAGCGATTGCCTTGCATGAAACCAATATGG
>CM042144.1:6286876-6376876 GCA_023376005.1 Doryteuthis pealeii | reverse complement strand
TACGGCATGTCAACCCATTGGGTTATTATATGCCGAAGATGTTTTTGTTTTATTCATTCTTAATGAGTACTTAATTTTAATGTTTCTATTTAACCCATAGATGGGACCCTAGCAGTTACTACCACTCCGGGTCAGAGTAGACCTGGGAGCAATGGTGATGAAGGGGTGTTTCACATTCCCCAGACATCCAGAACTGAAACCTCAACATCCGATTGAGTTTAACATCATACACGAGATATAAAGACGCTCAGACATCAACTTCTCTGATAAAAAGCGTTGGAGGCTTGCCACAAGGACAATATAATTGGGGAAATCATATAGGTGCTAGGGCTTGACATGACCCGCCGATTGATCGGAGGGTTCCTCTCCGACCGCCTGTCTATTCTAAGTAAGGGCCACAGTAGTGCGTTGCCTGTAGGATTCCGATCTTAAGCATCACGGGTCGCCACTCATGGCCAATAGGTAGCCCTGTTGGGGGGGGTCATAACCCTCTTTAAATGTGCAGTCATTATATATTAAAGCCCCAATCAACAGTGCTCTTCAGGAAAGGCATATACAATCAATTGCATGGTTACAGAACAATCCTGATCTAAATCCAATTGAAAATGAATGGTGAATTTTTATAAAAAGAAATAGTTCATGTAAATAATGACCAAAGATTTATTGGTTTGGTTTGTTTTGTTTTACTGCATATCAACCACAGTGGGTCATTTAATGCCGATAAAGTTTTGAAATAAATCAATTCTTAATGGATAATACAATTTCTTTTATAAATACATTTTTCTATTTAACCCATAGATGGGACCCTAACAGGTACTACCACTCCGGGTCAGAGTGGACCAGGGAGCAATGGTGATGAAGGGGTGCTCCCAAAGATTTAGTAACAGCCATTGGGGAAAGATCTGGCCATTTGGAAATACTATGACTTTAGATTAGTGAAATCCACGTCTGAAAGAATAAGGGATCCGATAAAAGCTGAAAGTGGAATGACTCAGTATTAATTCTAATTTTGTCAATAGATTCCATTATGTTTTCAAGATTAGAATATTCCAGGAAATATATTACACCATTAATCTAAATAATCTAATCGAAAATTCACAAGTTCGAGAAGGTTCCCTAGTCCGAATCAAACGCCTGAAGATGACCAGAGGTCACAACAGCCATATCGTTGCACATATAACATTGAAGATAAGGACAATAATCCGAATAATTCAAATCAAACAAATTATTAAGCCTCATCTCAACAACTCAAAGAAATTGTAATCTAATCTAGTTTTAGAAATCCTTTATAAAACCAGAATGTTTAGCTATTAAAGAAAAATGTGTTGAGTCTTATATGTTATATGTTATTTTTTTTTACAGATAAATAAATTTAAAAAAAACAAGTGAACATTTTCTAAATGGGCTAATTCGATAATTCTTTTCCTGGGATAGTAGCAGTCGACATTTGTATCAAACAAAATAAGTATTGTTGTGTGTTTTCATTGCTAGCAGACCTTCTATTTTTTGTAGATTTCTATCATGCCGACAATTGCCGTTATTGTTCCCTTTATTTTCTAAAGGCTAATCTTGTTTTTTTTTCTGCTGGTTAAGGTTGAACTTATTTGAGTTCAATACAGATCTTTTGATCTCCAGATCAAAAGATCAAGAGATCAATAGATCTAGATATCAAAAGTGCTGATATAGCTGATCTAATTCTTCAAATGATATCTTTAAAATTTCATTTATAAAAGAATGTTCCTTGTAAATAGGAGGAGGGCGAGTATATGGATTGATGTCTTTCCCAAACAACAACATTACTTTTTTTAGTATTATCTGTGTTATTCGGACTATTGTCCTCATCTTCATTGTTATCTGTACAACGTTTCGGTCGATATACCCTCTGGCCTTCGTCAGGTATTTCTTGTTGGACTCGGGAACCTCCTTTTCGAAATCGGGAACCTTCTCGTCGTAATCGGGAGCTATCACAGAACTTTGAATCTAACCCTTTATTCAGTCCACGGGAATATCCACGAGAATATCCTGTTCTCATTCTGCTAACCATAGTCCGAGAAGCTTCGCAACAAGGAGTACCTGATGAAGGCCGATGGGCACATTGGCTGAAACGTTGTACAGATATCAATGAAGATGAGGACAATAGTCCGAATAATGCAGATAATACTAATCATCAAGCCTCATCTCAAACATTCAGAGACTTAGTTTTTTGTTAATCAAAATGACTTGATTCAGCATTAAATGACCTGAAAGAGGATAGATATGCAATAAAACAAAACAATCAACCCTCCAAATATCTATCTATTTACCTACCTTCTCAATCAAATACTTTAAATCATCTATCAATTGTTAGGGTTAAGTCACGCTGAGTAAACAGGTGTAATTTGAACTTGGCTCGCCGGTTCAAATTTCCCGCCCTTATCTTCTTATATTCATACAGCTCCTCCAAAGGATATGCTTTCTCTAAAAAATATATATTCATTATTCGAATCTCTGAATGATATGAATTAAAATCAAAATTTGCGGAGTGGCCTATTGTTTGTATCAACCGAACAGTGAGGGAGTCTATCCTCTTTTCCCTAGCAATAGACCAGGGAGATTGTTTTTGCTGAAGGGAAGCGCAACACCTACCGTCAGCTCCCCAATTTACCCCACAGATCAGATTACACAATCGAATCTACTCATGCGCTACGTTGTTGAGGACTGGTATCGAAACAGGAACACTGCGATTCCTAGGCGGGGGTTCTACCGACTGAGCTAAACCGACCCCCTAGCGATGAATAGAAAATGTGAAAAGTAACGATATGTGGAATAAAATGGTGAAGCGTAACTGAACGTAGGCTGAAAATCAATGAGCAAGCATCAGAGAAAAGAGGCTGAGATGAAATCTGCGACGTCAGAATGATTTTTTTTAATTTTTTTATTAACGTTCCTTGCTTTACGATACTTTTTCGTGTCAAGTGAAAAACAAGGACAACTCCCACTTCTATCTCCCACTTCTATCTACCTATCTCAGTCTGTTCATATCTATCTATCTATCTATCTATATATATATATATATCAGTCTGATCATATCTATCTATCTATCTATCTATCTATCTATCTCAGTCTGTTCATATCTGTCTATCTATCTATCTATCTATCTCAGTCTATTCATATCTATCTATCTATCTATCTCAGTCTATTCATATCTATCTATCTATCTCTCTCTCTCTCTCTCTCTCTCTATATATATATATATATATATATATATATATATATATATATATATATATATCAGTCTGTTTATATCTATCTATCTATCTATTTATCTCTCTCTCCCCCTCTCTCTCTCTCTCTCTATATATATATATATATATACATATATATATATGTGTGTGTGTGTGTGTGTGTGTATGTGTGGGTATATATATATATATATATATATATATATATATATATATCAGTCTGTTTATATCTATCTATTTATCTATCAATCTATCTCAGTCTATTCATATCTATCTATCCAACTATCTATCTATCTCACTCTGTTCATATCTATCTATCTATCTATCTATCTATCCATCTATCTATCTATCACTCTGTTCATATCTATCTATCTATCTATCTATCTATCTATCTATCTATCTCACTCTTTTTATATTTATATCTTCTTGCAAATGTCTTTCTGCTCATGCAGTGCTTTCAGCTGACGCATCAGACTGCACATCCGGTCTATTCCGGAAATACAGCACGTTAGACGCGGAGCAAAGGCAGCAAACCGTGATGAAAAAAAAACACATCACAAATAGGAAAATGGCGTATTTCTTCGAATGCGTGTATAAATGTAAAATTCTTGAAAGGAAAAAAAAAAAAAAAAAAGAAAAGGTACATTTCAATAATAACTTCTGACTTGTAACTCGAATTTAGAAATTGTCTTGTGCTTTATCTTCCATGTTTAGAAAACTGGAAACGATTGTTAATTTTAATAGTCATTATGAAATAATAGTTAATTTTAATAGTCATTACAACGAATCTTAAAAAGAGATGAAATAATAGTTAATTTTAATAGTCATTATAACGAATGTTAAAAAGAGATGAAATAATAGTTAATTTTAATAGTCATTACAACGAATGTTAAAAAAGAGATGAAATAATACCTAATTTATAAGGAAGCAGTTTTTGTTTGTCAATGTAACACAATTAAAATAATATATCCTAGGGGAAAGTTTTATCGTAATATTTTTGAAACTAACAGGAACTTGTGGATATACCACAGTATAATGAGTTAATTATTAAAACGTTTGTAAGGTTTACTTAAAACCTATTGTTAAACATTTCAATAAGTAAAGAGTATAATAATCTTGATTTAAGTCTCTATCTCACACGTTTTTTCTTTCTTTCCTTCTTTTCATCTTTTCGTAATGTTCGATTGAACCTGATTAGCGTTATCCCTTCCGCACGTTTACATCATTTTTCTATTTTCCCCTATTCTCTTTCTTTCTTTCTTTCTTTCTTTCTTTATTATTACATTTTATCTTTGTAGCATGACATTTTTCTTCCCTTTCTTTCTTTATGATAAAAATGGAATGGTCGATTATTGAACTGAGGTGACGACACTTATAAGAACTAAGAATTCGGCGGATAAGCAACACCATATAATTAGGATTTACATTTTTGCATTTCATCTTGGACGATTTGGACGGTCTCATTTTTAACGAGAGGGTGTTGCAAGATGATAACGGTCGTACAATTAAGTAACACGTGTATTACTATATAGATTTATTTGTTTGTTACTGTAACACCAATTTCCAGAGACTACAAAGACCAATTCTTCCTCTAAAATGTTCAACTGCTCCTAGCCTGGGCGGAAGCCACGTTGTTCTGTGTGAGATCTAATAGAAACCAAAGGGCAAGAAGAGAGTTGCATTGTGGGATGTCTAACATATATTAGTCCCTACATAGTTGTTCTCTTTATACTGTCCACGTTATATGGTTAATGTACAGGTCTAATGGGGAATGTTTTAGAGTAATATTGTTGGAATTATGTTAAAAATAAACCGATTTCAAATAGTACTTTCTCTTATCGAATAATTTATTTACTATTTATATATTAATTTGAATTATTCAAAATTTGTCTCAATATTGATAACACGAGAAGAGAAAATGAATCTTTTAATAATAACACATAATAGGTAAAAAAAATACAAATGTATGTATGAATGGGTAGGAAAGGTGATTCATTAGTAATTGAGCAAGTTTGCCAATGCTGACAAACGGTATTTTATATTATGCTAATACTCTTGGGGAAGGTATGCATCCAACTAATCTATGGGTAAATAGAAGGGCAAAATGGGCTCTTTAACCTTGGCTAGATAACCAGTATATGAGAAGGAAAACTGTATTCAAACCTCTTAAACTCCGCTTAAGAAATTCACCATGTATTACATCCTTCTTGTGTGTAGGTATTGTAAAACACACACACACATACACACACACATACACACACACGCGTACACACACCTATATTTTGTGGGAGATTATGTGCTTAATTAAAGTCATACCTAATTTGTTAATTAATTAATTATAATTAAATGAATTAGGCGTGCATATCGGTGTAAATGTAAAGCGTAAACAAATCGAGAAAAAGTCGATCTCTGTATGTACATTTCAGCCCATTAGGCCTCATCAGCAGAGCTATAGACAGGGTAGTGCTTTGTGTGCGATTCGAACCCTACCTGTCAGGCTAACAGGTGGACATTCTAACCACTACAGTAGCTGGCTTCCCCAGGATCTCTCGATTATTTTAAACTGATATGTATATCGCACTTTTTGGGTGACTTATGGCACGACAGTATTAAGTGGTCAAACAATGTGTTTGAAATGGCGAAGGTCGACAATTTGGGGGGAGATTATGTGCTTAATTAAAGTCATACCTAATTTGTTAATTAATTAATTATAATTATATGAATTAGGCGTGCATATCGGTTTAAATGTAAAGCGTAAACAAATCGAGAAAAAGTCGATCGCTGTATGTACATTTTACTAACTACAACCTGGAAGTTTTTAGAATAAATGGGATATGAAATAAATAATGAAATACGATTGGGTCATTGGAATTGGCAAGTTAAGATATTTGAAGGCTGACAGTTGCCTCTCCTTCCAAATCATCCGTTTCGTGTCATGTTTCTATCAATTTATTAATGCAATAAATATTCACCTGACTAATGCAGAAATGACCTCAAAAACATTCACTTGTCTCTTCAGGAAATTGGCAAGCTCCGTGTGAATATAGCAGTATATTTAAATCCGAATTCAAATATATAACTTAATTCAATTTTCCGACAAAGAGGTAGATCAGCTCTGAAACCACTTATAACTATGTCATTCTAATTTATTAAGCTTAGTTTGGCACAAGACCAATATATATATATATATATATATATATATATATATATATATATATTGATCTGTTTGACAGCGTCAGTCGTATAGATTTAAAAGCAGGTTATATATATATATATATATATATATATATATATATATATATATATATATATATAAATTTTTAGATAAACTCCGATCCTCATATTCTAAACTAATATTGTATACGACCCCAAGAAATTTTAATTCCAACATACAAAGGTGTATTAGAAATCATATACAGGGTTGACCATAATGATGGGATATATTTTAAATGCTATTTTGTCAGATTATAAAAACGACACAGTCTACTAAATATATTTATTACATAAGAGATACACAAGATTCTTACATAGTATCTAAGATTTGAATATTACATTAAGTTTTTGTTACATTCAGTGGTTATTTCCTAGTTGTGTTGCATACCACTTTACTTACTTTCTTTCTTCTTCTGTTCGTCTTCTACCGTCTCTTCTAGCGTCTGGACTCCGTCTTGGTGGTCGGTCGCACTTAACTCATTTCTTCTTCTGGATCAGTCTTGTCACCAAGACATTCATTAATCACAAAACCTTGTTATTTTCTTAAGCTTTTATTTACTTAACTAAACATTTCATGTGACTAAACATAGCGCGCGTATGCAGTGAGTTCCAGTTAAGGCAGTACATCTCTGCCCGACGTCCAAACTGAAACTCAGGACCCAACCAGGTCCCACGTGACTTTACGTATTTCGCGGGCTTTCTGTAATCTTCCATGGAAAGTCCCGCCCGTGATATGAAAAGGTCCATCCCTTTAGAAATACAGGGGATTGACAATAATCTTATGCAACCGCATAGATTATGTAACAGTTGAATGAGAAAGTAAATAAGTTGTTATAATTCGTCAGACTGACATAATCGAACTGAACTATTTAATGAGTTACAGTTAGGTGATGCTGAAACACTGGTTCAAGAGAGATCACCGGAATAATTAATAATTGATAGAAAAAAGTACAAAGCATAAGAAATGAAATGGAACCTTATTATAATGGTTTTATATATCATGTCAAAGTTTAAAAACAGCAAGGAAATCAACATATATGATATATATATAATATATATTATATATATATATATATATAAACACACAATATATATATATAAACACACATATATATATAAACATATATATATATACGTTTATATATATAAGTTTATAATACAAGTTTATATAAGTTTATTATAATATATATAAGTTTATATGTTTATATATATAAGTTTATATATATAAGTTTATAATATATATATATATATATATATATATATATATATATATATATATATAATAATTTAAAAACAGCAAAGAACAACATATATTTAACATATATATATATAAACATATATATAAACAACATATATATATATATATATATATATATATATATATATATATATATAACAGTAAAGAAACAAAATATGATTTTTTTCTTTTATAATTTCAAACCAAAACGAAACTACACACAAACTATCCCCTATTCCTTAATCTAAATTTAGTTCAATTCTAACAACAAAACAATTACTAACAATATAAACGCCCTTCTCATGTATAGTGACAGGTTTGAGAGACTTACTAGTGTGATGGAGAGGAAATTTGATGATATCTGATATCTTCTGTTTTAGTCAATTCTCGGTGATTTCTGCTCGACTGCCCCTGGAACTGGTTTGAAGTGTCTATATCATCTTGGCGTCAAAACTACTGGGTAAATCACGTAATTGCTAGGTCCAAACACAGAAAGGCTCTCTCTTACTAAACTCCACACATAGAAATGAACGTATTTTACTGACCCAACATGCTTCTAAAAACTTTAGATGAACAACGAAATAAAAGAAAATAAATTTATGTCGGAACAGTTTGAAATTATTTAGAGACAGTTTGAAATTATTTTTAGGGACAGCCTGGAGCCCTGGTTCTTGATATCTGGAGTCTGGGTCTCTGATTTCCGGAGCAAAAATTATTTGAGGAAAGCAGGTTACTAAGAAAAGAACCAAACAGAAGAATGAAATATCTGACCATTAGGAAAAGAATCTTTTGTAAATGCTGGAAAATGCACTTGAGAATGAAACAAATAGACAATAAAAGTGCCAACGACACCATAGCTTAATTTTGACAATGAATGGGTAGGAAAGGTGATTCATTAGTAATTGTGCAAGTTTGCCAATGCTGACAAACGGTATTTCATATTATGCTAATACTCTTGGGGAAGTTATGCGTCCAACTAATCTATGGGTAAATAGAAGGGCAAAATGGGCTCTTTACCCTTGGCTAGATAACCAGTATATGAGAAGGAAAACTGTATTCAAACCTCTTAAACTCCGCTTAAGAAATTCACCATGTATTACATCCTTCTTGTGTGTAGGTATTGTTAAACACACACACACATACACACACACGCGCACACACACCTATATTTGGGGGGAGATTATGTGCTTAATTAAAGTCATACCTAATTTGTTAATTAATTAATTATAATTACATGAATTAGGTGTGCATATCGGTTCAAATGTAAAGCGTAAACAAATCGAGAAAAAGTCGATCACTGTATTTACATTTCAGCCCATTAGGCCTCATCAGCAGAGCTATAGACAGGGTAGTGCTTTGTGTGCGATTCGAACCCTACCTGTCAGGCTGACAGGCGGACATTAGCTTAATTTTGACAATTGTAATGCCGATATTAAACATTTCGAAATTTGCAGTAAAGCTAAAAATGAATAAGGAAGTAAGTAAAGTCGTCGGGGTGGCCTAAAGTGGGTATCAGCCAATCAGCTAGGGAGTCTATCCACTTTTCACTAGCGCTAGACCAAGGTGATTGTTTTTGCGTCTGAGGTGGAGCGCCACACCTACCACCAGCTCCTTACTTTACCGCACAGATCCCTGTGCTACTCATACGGTGAGTTGGCGAGGGCCGGTATCGAACTAAGAACCTTGCGGTTTCTAGCCGAACGCTCTACGACTGTGCTAACCCGGCCCCATATCTATAAATTAAGGGTAAGGAAATGAATATTGTTAAATGAATATAAAATGATATACAAATATATATATATATATATATATTATATATATATGGAAAAATAAATGGTAAAATTTATAAAAAGAATATATAAAAGCCACCTGCGTTTTCGAAAGAATATCGTATACCTTTATAAAAGAAAAAAAAGTCACCTCACAGATCTCTGTGCTACTCATACGCTGAATTGGCGAGGGCCGGTATCGAACTAAGAACCTTGCGGTTTCTAGCCGAACGCTCTGCCGACTGAGCTAACCCGAACCCTTAATAATAATGAATACAATTTTTAAAAAATGGGAAATTGAAACTTGTGATAGGAGATTTTTTTATAGCTCATAGGGGCACTACCCCTGAGAAAGTACTGTTTATTTATATTTACCAGCACCTCCGCTTGAGTCGGGTGTGATACAAGATCAAATTTTTAAGCGATAAAAGAACCATGTCGGCAATAATATTTACCCACCTGGAGGGGATTGGTAGTGCTCAATATATCATAAACAAAGTGCAATTACGATCCTACCTTATGCTTACCTAAGTAATGACATTAACTTTGTCAAGCATAAGCCGGGGTCCTAATTAGATCATTTTGATAGAAACCATGGCAGACCCATAACTCTTTCCTACTATTCCTCCCAATTGTATATATATATATATATATATATATATATATATATAATTAATGGTGATATTATGATTTCACACTCATAACTTAAAGTTTCTTGGTAGTCCAATCATCAGATGAGAAGTGGTTGAGATGTCAAAAACCAGTCGTGAAATGGTAAAAATCAAATGTTTTAGCTAAAACATTTGATTTTTACCATTTCACGACTGGTTTTTGACATCTCAACCACTTCTCATCTGATGATTGGACTACCAAGAAACTTTAAGTTATGAGAGTGAAATCATAATATCACCATTAATTATAAATCTGCTCTGCTTTATTAGCATTGAGCACCTTTCCATGCAAATACTTTTCTCATTTTTTCATTCACTATTCATTATATATATATATAATATATATATATATATATATATATATTATTATTTATATTTTTGCTTGAAGGCATTATAAATGCATGTATCGCATAAAATTCGATAATTATAGAAAATAATCTTGACAATTAAATCCCGCAAAGGATGGCTCGCTATGCAGAACACCGTACAGACTGTTTCGACTTTATTAAGTCTCTTCAGCGATGTATACTAACGACTCCCCTCCGACAGGAATCGAAACCGGGACTTCACAGGCATAGTCAGAGACCATATCCGTTCGGCCGCCGGTACATAGCGAACAATCCCTGCGAAATTAACCTTGTCAATGATACTATTACACGCCCCTGCCATAGTAGGTAAGTGGACGTTTATTTAGTAAACAAACCCGGCCGTAAGCTCTTCGGCGAAGTGAATAAGATTTTTGGATGTTTGTTTTTATAGAAGCATTGTTGAATAAATTATTATTTTATTTTTGCTTGAAGGCAATTATAAATGCATGTATCGCATAAAATTCGATAATTATAGAAAATAATCTTGATCACTGAAGAGACTTAATAAAGTCGAAACAGTCTGTACGGTGTTCTGCATAGCGAGCCATCCTTTGCGGGATTTAATTGTCAAGATTATTTTCTATAATTATCGAATTTTATGCGATACATGCATTTATAATTGCCTTCAAGCAAAAATATAAATAATAATTTATTCAACAATGCTTCTATAAAAACAAACATCCAAAAATCTTATATATATTATATATATATATATATATATATATATAATATATATATATATAATTCTAATACATGAACATATTGAGGAACGCAGGTGTTTTTAGAATGCATGGCATTTAATTCCCTAAAGTGTAAAAGATCCCGTGTCTTGATGAATTTGTCTAAATTTCCCCCTTTTCTTAAAGTCTAAAAATATAAACACTTGAGCAATTTAGCCTGGGAAAAATTCTCCGAAGAATAAAGCTACATTGTTGTTGTCTTTTCATTACATTTTAATAGCTTTTCAGTGAAATGGTTTATTTTACAAAGTCAAGCAAAGTTTGTTTTGTTAAGGAGTTGTTTTACCGATTTTCATTTGATAATCTTGTAAATCTTTTGCCACCCATGTTAAATCTGTATATAAGTTAATGCGTTCTCAAAATGTGACACAGAATTCTTCATAAACGTATCTATTAAAAAGGCTTGCAGGAATATGCGCCCTCCGGTCGTAAGTATTTACGTTTTAATGTAATGAAATATACTAAATTAGAAACACTGACAAAATTAAATAAGAATGCATATAAAAAGATTACACTCATTTTAATTATATTTTAATTTGCTTCTATATAAAATCATTTATAAAATTGATTTTAATACGTTGGAGAATAAAACAATAATATTAGAGATCAATAACAGCAAGTAATTATTTATTAAACACGGTTTTATTAAAAACAGTATGCAAATTAAATATACCATGTATTCTTTAAACCTTTATTTCTTAGTAATATATAAGACCCATTGCAGGGTTTTGAACGCAATAATTACATAGGCTATTTTGAAGCAAATCTAACTCAGATTTTTATAGAGATCTCGTTATCAAATAAGATTTATTCTATTGCATGCATTAATGATTTTAATAATGTATAATTACATTAAATACTCGTTGAAACACTTGCGTATTTCAACTAATAAGATTTATTCTGTGTATTAATGAATTTTACTTTAAATTAAATATTCACTGATAAAGTTACGTCATTCTTGAGGTTGTTTTTACATAGGCAGTGAGGTAGTTTCGGTTACAGACAGTCACCGAATCTCCATTATAATAACTAGCAAATATATGCACCCTCCGGGTGCAAGTATTTAAGTTTTGATATAATAAAATATCATATTAAATTAGAAAGGCTAATGAAACTGACTAAGAATGCAGATAAAAAGATCTGCAACAGAGGGGGTATAATCGAAAAATAGAACAACTTTGAAACTAACTATTCCATCATTTTCCATTACTCCCCTCTTTCATTGGTACATTTTCCTAATTTAACTATTTAGTTAGAATAGGAAGTAAAGGATAATATTACAGTTATTTCTTCTTGCAAATAAATTTCTTTTAAGATTTATCCACGAGATTTTTGTTTATATTTCTTAAGATAAAACCAAACAATTAGAAATCAATAATACCAAGCACATATTTATTAAAATAAAATTTTAAATATCAATATGCAAATTAGCCTTCTCGTTCAAACAGTAAACCGCTATTTTGTTGTATATATAAATACAATTGCATGTTATTAGTACGTAGATATGGTTAACAGTATTAATAATGTAAAACAATTTTTATTAATAACTGAAGGTTTAAAAGAATGAAATCATGGAGAATTTGACGTAAATAATTAAGGAAATTGTGACTTGAGTAGTAATATAGTTTCGGTTACAGACAGAAAAACACACAATCTCCATTATAATAAGATATTCCTTACATTTTTAGTATAACTTCTTATTTTATAAGAAATTGATGTAGTGTTTGTGTTATATGTGCACTTAAGAATAAGAAATACATATATCTAAATTGTTCCGGTCTCTATCTATCCACCATGTCCTTAGTATAGTAGTAAACTGTATCTGATGCTAAGGTTTCGGTTCGGAAACTTCTGGTGGAGAGTGGAATACCCCTTTATTGCCATTATTCCCAGGTCCACTTTGACCTGGAGTGGTAATACTTGTTAGCGTCTCATCTATAGGTCAAATAAATAAGTTTGTAAAGTTTATGAGTATTTAATTTTTAGTCAAATTCATTAATGCATAGAATAAATTTTGATTATTAAAGAGGTCTCTATGAATATCTGAGTTAGATTTCCCCCATTTAAAATCCTGTCATGTCTCAGAAAGAAAGGTTTATATAATATATGGTGTGGTTAATTTGCATACTAGTTTTAACAAAACCGGGTTTAATAAATAATGATTGGGGGCTATCAGATAGGAATAAATGATATCTAATAACTGAGGGAAAACATATATCTTATTATAATGGAGATTGCGTGTTTTTCTGTCTGTAACCGAAACTATATTACTATTCAAGACACAATTCCCTTAGTTATTAATGTCCCTTTCTCAATGATTTTATTTTATTTAAACCTCAATTATTAATAAAATTGTTTTACATTATTAATACTGTTGACCATATCTACATGATATTTACCGCGTACCCCACTTGTACGGGTCAGGCACAAAGTCCCTATTAACGTGGGACCACCCACAAACCGAAGCTCATGGAGTGGCAGGTGAAAAATTGCGTCGATCCCGTCGACATTCCCCCTCAAGGGGGCGCCTCAGGCACTGGGCAATAAACCCAGCCCTGCCCCTTTAAATCAAGGGGGCAGGTGTTGCCTGGGGGGATGGCCCCCTGGGATCGACGCTATTAACTTGTAAAGATCCAGGGCCGAAGCCACTGGACCCCCGGTGTTGACCAGGTCTACATGGTATTTACCGCATACCCCACTTGTACGGGTCAGGCACAAAGTCCCTATTAACGTGGGACCACCCACAAACCGAAGCTCATGGAGTGGCAGGTGAAAAATTGCGTCGATCCCGTCGGCATTCCCCCTCAAGGGGGCGCCTCAGGCACTGGGCAATAAACCCAGTCCTGCCCCTTTAAATCAAGGGGGCAGGTGTTGCCTGGGGGGATGGCCCCCTGGGATCGACGCCGTTAATTATAGCACTCCCCACCCGTTGGGCGGGGCTACATACTAATAACATGCAATTGTATTTATATATACAACAAATAGAGGTTTACAGTGTGAATGGAAAGGCTAATTTGCATATTGATCTTAAAAAATTGATTTTAATAAATATATGCTTAGTATTATTGATTTCTAATTGTTTGGGTTTATCTTATTGAATATGAGCAAAAATCTCTTCAATAAATCTTAAAGGAAATCCCTTAACAAGAAGAAATAACTGTAACATTATTCTTTACTTCCTATTTTAACTAAACAGTTTAATTAGGAAAATTTACGAATGAAAGACGGGAGTAACGGAAAATGATGGAAGAGTTAGTTTCAAAGTTGTTCTATTTTTCAATCATACCCCCTCTGTTCAAAATATTTTTATCTACATTCTTATTCAGTTTCATTAGCCTTTCTAATTTAATATAATATTTTATTATAAAATTTAACTAAAATACTTGCACCCGGAGGATGCATATATTTGCTAGTTATTATAAAGTTGGTTCAGTTTAGTTCATTTACCGGCATATCAACGACTTATGGATTATCTACAACCGTAATTTGATTAATGGTGGATGCGTAGTCTGTGACAGAACACTAAGTTGTCCCGTGACATGTAACACTCGACTTATGGCAAACACTCACCCCTTTTTTATCATGTGTGTGCTAGAAGGCGACAGTTGAGGGCCAACTACCAGTATTTATTTATACACATGAACGATAATTATATTTTAAGCAAATCATATTTTCAAAAGAAAATAGATTTGGAATTAAATACTGAAACAATATAACAGTGTGAAACAAAATATTATATTTCTGAAATTTCTGAAATTTTTAGATTAGTCTTGATGTATATTATCTGGATTTTTCGGAATATTGTTCTCATATTTATTGTTATAACCACAATATTTCGGTCGATGTAGCCTCCGGCATTCTTCAGATGTTTCTGGTCGAACTCAAGAAGGCTCAGTAGTTCAACAAGAATGTTCCCGAGTTCGAAGAGAAGGTTCCCTAGTTCCCAAAAAATCCAAATTATTATCATTGACAAAAAAAATATGTGATAGAAGAATTATTTTGGCATTAAATAAGCCACAAGGTTTGATATGCCATTAAACCAAACAACCGTCGTATACCTGCTACAAATATAAATACACTAGATGCGTACAAATTCTTTATTTATCTTGAGAAATATCAGACATTATTCTTCCTTTTAGATGTTCCTTCTTCAACATTTCCATATTGCGTGCGTGCTTCTTTTATTTTGTCCTTGTTTCCTGACGATGTTCAAATCTGGACTCTGAGGTGGCCAATCTCCCAACATGGCGACACTTTTATCAGTAAAATTCTGCTGCACTGCACGCGATTCCTAGCTCAGTGCTACATCAAGCTGAATAATCTCATCATCCATCAGGTAACCGATGTTCCTTCAACAACTAAATGTATTTTGCACTATTCAAGCTACCATCTATTTTAATCAGTTTTCTCTGACCGTCAGCTTCGGGGCATCAGAGATTTTTGTCTCTCGTGTGGATTGGGAGTTATTTCATTTCTCTTGGGCTGTCAGGAGAAATTTCCTTCTTTGTCTCATTCACTTCCCTGGACGCTCGTTTATTTTGTAGCCATTTTTTTTTGAGAAAATTATCAAGTAAGAAAATTAAAAAGTAAGACAAATCATCATCATCATCATGTCGCGATGTTAGCACGGATATCCATGACAATCTCTCTCCATCCGTCACTATCGCTCATCATTCTCTGGAGGTCCTCTGTGCAGCATCCTGTATCCGCACAGAGCTGATCAATGTACGTCTTTGCTGGTCGGCCCACACTGGCGTGCCCATGTGCTGGCTTCCACAGGAGGATGTCGCTTATGAGTTCGTCCTTGCTTCTCCACCAGTGTCCCGCGTGTCTTGTCCGTCTTACTCGGATGGTTTGGGTGATATGTGGCAGGTGGCCGTATAGCTGTTTTCTCGTGGGGTGTTGTTTCCACGTCTTGTTCAGGATCACCCACTGCAAAAAAAAAAAAAAAAAAAACAATAATTAAAAAAATTAAAAATATCACAAACAAATTAAAAATCAGGAATTTAAATTTAAAAAAACAACAAAAAAAGAACCCCCCAAAAAACACATCATTATAATTGGAGATTCGGTGTCTGTCTGTAACCGAAAAGACATCACTGCTTACGTCACAATACCCTCAGGAATTGGGTAAGTTTATGAGTATTTAATTTATAGTCAAAGTCATTAATGCATAGAATAGATTTTGATTATTAAAGAGGTCTCTATAAATATCTGAGTTAGATTTCCCCCATTTAAAATCCTGTAATGTGTCAGAAAGAAAGGTTTATATAATATATGGCCTGCTTAATTTGCATACTGGTTTTAACAAAACCGGGTTTAATAAATAATGATTGGGGGATATTGAACTTTAATATGTTAAACACACTAATAACATCGACTGTTTTGAGGCAATTATAACCCAAACTTTCCTAAAGGCATCGTTATTGATAAAATTTATTATTCTACGTATTAATGATTTTGATTATAAATCAAATTCACATTGATAAACTCATTGTGACGTAACCAGTGAATTAATTTTGGTTACAAACACACACCGAATCTTCATTAAAATAAGATGTGTTTGTTTTATCTTTTTGTTATTATTATTATTAATGATTTTGAATATAAATTAAACTCTCATTGATAAACTCATTGTGACGTAAGCAGTGACGTAGTTTCAGTTATAGACTGACAGACAGATTATGAATATATTATTTATATTTTTGCTTGAAGGCAATTATAAATGCATGTATCGCATAAAATTCGATAATTATAGAAAATAATCTTGACAATTAAATCCCGCAAAGGATGGCTCGCTATGCAGAACACCGTACAGACTGTTTCGACTTTATTAAGTCTCTTTCAGCGATGTATACTAACGACTCCCCTCCGACAGGAATCGAAAACCGGGACTTCACAGGCATAGTCAGAGACCATATCCGTTCGGCCGCCGGTACATAGCGAACAATCCCTGCGAAATTAACCTTGTCAATGATACTATTACACGCCCCTGCCATAGTAGGTAAGTGGACGTTTATTTAGTAAACAAACCGGCCGTAAGCTCTTCGGCGAAGTGAATAAGATTTTTGGATGTTTGTTTTTATAGAAAGCATTGTTGAATAAATTATTATTTATATTTTTGCTTGAAGCAATTATAAATGCATGTATCGCATAAAATTCGATAATTATAGAAATAATCTTGATCACTGAAGAGACTTAATAAAGTCGAAACAGTCTGTACGGTGTTCTGCATAGCGGAGCCATCCTTTGCGGGATTTAATTGTCAAGATTATTTTCTATAATTATCGAATTTTATGCGATACATGCATTTATAATTGCCTTCAAGCAAAAATATAAATAATAATTTATTCAACAATGCTTCTATAAAAACAAACATCCAAAAAATCTATATTTATATTATATATATATATATATATATATATATATATATATATATATAATTCTAATACATGAACATATTGAGGAACGCAGGTGTTTTTAGCAATGCATGGCATTTTAATTCCCTAAAGTGTAAAAGATCCCGTGTCTTGATGAATTTGTCTAAATTTCCCCTTTTCTTAAAGTCTAAAAATATAAACACTTGAGCAATTTAGCCTGGGAAAATTCTCCGAAGAATAAAGCTACATTGTGTTGTCTTTTTTCATTACATTTAATAGCTTTTCAGTGAAATGGTTTATTTTACAAAGTCAAGCAAAGGTTGTTTGTTAGGAGTTGTGTTTACCGATTTTCATTTGATAATCTTGTAAATCTTTTGCCACCCATGTTAAATCTGTATATAAGTTAATGCGTTCTCAAAATGTGACACAAATTCTTTCATAAAGCTATCTATTAAAAAGGCCTTGCAGGAATATGCGCCTCCCGGTCGTAAGTATTTACGTTTTAATGTAATGAAATATACTAAATTAGAAACACTGAAAAATTAAATAAGAATGCATATAAAAAGATTACACTCATTTTAATTATATTTTAATTTGCTTCTATATAAAATCATTTATAAAATTGATTTTAATACGTTGGAGAATAAAACAATAATATTAGAGATCAATAACAGCAAGTAATTATTTATTAAACACGGTTTTATTAAAACCAGTATGCAAATTAAACTATACCATGTATTCTTTTAAACCTTTATTTCTTAGTAATATATAAGACCCATTGCAGGGTTTTGAACGCAATAATTACATAGGCTATTTTGAAGCAAATCTAACTCAGATTTTTATAGAGATCTCGTTATCAAATAAGATTTATTCTATTGCATGATTAATGATTTTAAATAATGTATAATTAATTAAATACTCGTTGAAACACTTGCGTATTTCAACTAATAAGATTTATTCTGTGTATTAATGAATTTTACTTTAAATTAAATATTCACTGATAAAGTTACGTCATTCTTGAGGTTGTTTTTACATAGGCAGTGAGGTAGTTTCGGTTACAGACAGTCACCGAATCTCCATTATAATAACTAGCAAATATATGCACCCTCCGGGTGCAAGTATTTAATTTTGATATAATAAAATATCATATTAAATTAGAAAGGCTAATGAAACTGACTAAGAATGCAGATAAAAAATCTGCAACAGAGGGGGTATAATCGAAAAATAGAACAACTTTGAAACTAACTATTCCATCATTTTCCATTACTCCCGTCTTTCCTTGGTACATTTCCTAATTTAACTATTTAGTTAGAATAGGAAGTAAAGGATAATATTAAGTTATTTCTTCTTGCAAATAAATTTCTTTTAAGATTTATCACAGAGATTTTTGTTTATATTTCTAAGATAAAACAAACAATTAGAAATCAATAATACAAGCACATATTTATTAAAATAAATTTTAAATCAATATGCAAATTAGCCTTCTCGTTCAAACAGTAAACCGCTATTTTGTTGTATATATAAATACAATTGCATGTTATTAGTATAGATATGGTCTAACAGTATTAATAATGTAAAACAATTTTTATTAATAACTGAAGGTTTAAAGAATGAAATCATGGAGACATTTGACGTAAATTAAAAGGAATTGTGACTTGAGTAGTAATATAGTTTCGGTTACAGACAGAAAAACACACAATCTCCATTATAATAAGATATTCCTTACATTTTTAGTATAACTTCTTATTTTATAAGAAATTGATGTAGTGTTTGTGTATATGTGCACTTAAGAATAAGAAATACATATATCTAAATTGTTCGGTCTCTATCTATCCACCATGTCCTTAGTATAGTAGTAAACTGTATCTGATGCTAAGGTTTCGGTTCGGAAACTTCTGGTGGAGAGTGGAATACCCCTTTATTGCCATTATTCCCAGGTCCACTTTGACCTGGAGGTAATACTTGTTAGCGTCTCATCTATAGGTCAAATAAATAAGTTTGTAAAGTTTATGAGTATTTAATTTTTAGTCAAATTCATTAATGCATAGATAAATTTTGATTATTTAAGAAGGTCTCTATGAATATCTGAGTTAGATTTCCCCATTTAAAATCCTGTCATGTTCAGAAAGAAAGGTTTATATAATATATGGTGTGGTTAATTTGCATACTAGTTTTAACAAACCGGGTTTAATAAATAATGATTGGGGGCTATCAGATAGGAATAAATGATATCTAATAACTGAGGGAAAACATATATCTATTATAATGAGATTGCGTGTTTTTCTGTCTGTAACCGAAACTATATTACTATTCAAGACACAATTCCCTTAGTTATTAATGTCCCTTTCTCAATGATTTTATTTTATTTAAACCTCAATATAATAAAATTGTTTTACATTATTAATACTGTTGACCATATCTACATGATATTTACCGCGTACCCCACTTGTACGGGTCAGGCACAAAGTCCCTATTAACGTGGGACCACCCACAAACCGAAGCTCATGGAGTGGCAGGTGAAAAATTGCGTCGATCCCGTCGACATTCCCCCTCAAGGGGGCGCCTCAGGCACTGGGCAATAAACCCAGCCCTGCCCCTTTAAATCAAGGGGGCAGGTGTTGCCTGGGGGGATGGCCCCCTGGGATCGACGCTATTAACTTGTAAAGATCCAGGGCCGAAGCCACTGGACCCCCGTGTTGACCAGGTCTACATGGTATTTACCGCATACCCCACTTGTACGGGTCAGGCACAAAGTCCCTATTAACGTGGGACCACCCACAAACCGAAGCTCATGGAGTGGCAGGTGAAAAATTGCGTCGATCCCGTCGGCATTCCCCCTCAAGGGGGCGCCTCAGGCACTGGGCAATAAACCCAGTCCTGCCCCTTTAAATCAAGGGGGCAGGTGTTGCCTGGGGGGATGGCCCCCTGGATCGACGCCGTTAATTATAGCACTCCCCACCCGTTGGGCGGGGCTACATACTAATAACATGCAATTGTATTTATATATACAACAAATAGAGGTTTACAGTGTGAATGGAAAGGCTAATTTGCATATTGATCTTAAAAAATTGATTTTAATAAATATATGCTTAGTATTATTGATTTCTAATTGTTTGGGTTTATCTTATTGAATATGAGCAAAAATCTCTTCAATAAATCTTAAAGGAAATCCCTTAAACAAGAAGAAATAACTGTAACATTATTCTTTACTTCCTATTGAGCAAAATTATTTGAGGAAAGCTGGTTACTAAGAAAAGAACCAAACAGAAGAATGAAATATCTGACCATTAGGAAAAAGAAATCTTTTGTAAATGCTGGAAAATGCACTAGAGAATGAAACAAGAAGACAATAAAAGTGCCAACGACACCATAGCTTAATGTTTACAATGAATGGGTAGGAAAGGTGATTCATTAGTAATTGTGCAAGTTTGCCAATGCTGACAAACGGTATTTCATATTATGCTAATACTCTTGGGTAAGTTATGCATCCAACTAATCTATGGGTAAATAGAAGGGCAAAATGGGCTCTTTAACCTTGGCTAGATAACCAGTCTATGAGAAGGAAAACTGTACTCAAACCTCTTAAACTCCGCTTAAGAAATTCACCATGTATTACATCCTTCTTGTGTGTAGGTATTGTAAAACACACACACACATACACACACACGCGCACACACACCTATATTTGGGGGGAGATTATGTGCTTAATTAAAGTCATACCTAATTTGTTAATTAATTAATTATAATTAAATGAATTAGGTGTGCATATCGGTTTAAATGTAAAGCGTAAACAAATCGAGAAAAAGTCGATCACTGTATGTACATTTTAGCCCATTAGGCCTCATCAGCAGAGCTATAGACAGGGTAGTGCTTTGTGTGCGATTCGAACCCTACCTGTCAGGCTGACAGGCGGACATTAGCTTAATTTTGACAATTGTAATGCCGGAGGATATTAAACATTTCCAAATTTACAGTAAAGCTAATAATGAATAAGGAAGTAAGTAAAGTCGTCGGGTCGGCCTAATGTCGGTATCAGCCAATCAGCTAGGGAGTCTATCCCCTTTTCACTAGCGCTAGACCAAGGTGATTGTTCTTGCGTCTGAGGTGGAGCACCACACCTACCATCAGCTCCTTACTTTACCGAACAGATCCCTGTGCTACTCATACGCTGAGTTGGCGAGGGCCGATATCGAACTAAGAACCTTGCGGTTTCTAGCCGAACGCTCTACCGACTGAGCTAACCCGGCCCCATATCTATAAGTTAAGGGTAAGGAAATGAATCCGACGGTATATGTATAGATAAAAGGGTATGGAAACACACAATATTGTTAAAATGAATATAAAATGATATACAAATATATATATATATATGGAAAAATAAATGGTAAAATTTATAAAAAGAATATATAAAAGCCACCTGGGTTTTCGAAAGAATATCGTATACCTTTATAAAAGAAAAAAAAGTCACCTCACAGATCCCCGTGCTACTCATACGCTGAGTTGGCGAGGGCCGGTATCGAACTAAGAACCATGCGGTTTCTAGCCGAACGCTCTGCCGACTGAGCTAACCCGAACCCTTAATAATAATGAATACAATTTTTTAAAAATGGGAAGTTGAAACTTGTGATAGGAGATTTTTTTATAGCTCATAGGGGCACTACCCCTGAGAAAGTACTGTTTATTTATATTTACATATTTACCAGCACCTCCGCTTGAGTCGGGTGTGATACAAGATCAAATTTTTAAGCGATAAAAGAACCATGTCGGCAATAATATTTACCCACCTGAAGGGGATTGGTAGTGCTCAATATATCATAAACAAAGTGCAATTACGATCCTACCTTATGCTTACCTAAATAATGACATTAACTTTGTCAAGCATAAGCCGGGGTCCTAATTAGATCATTTTGATAGAAACCATGCTAGACCCATAACTCTTTCCTACTATTCCTCCCAATTGTATATATATATATATATATATATATATATATATATATATATATATATATGCGTTCGGCTAGAAACCACAAGGTTCCTAGTTCGATACCGGTCCCCGCCAACTCAGCGTACGAGTAGCACAGGGATCTGTGCGGTAAAGTAAGGAGCTGATGGAAGGTGTGGCGCCCCACCTCAGATGCTAAAAACAATCTCCTTGGTCTAGCGCTATTGAAAAGGGGATAGACTCCCTCGCTGACTGGCTGATACCGACTTTAGGCCGCCCCGACGACTTTTTACTTATATATATAATTAATGGTGATATTATGATTTCACACTCATAACTTAAAGTTTCTTGGTAGTCCAATCATCAGATGAGAAGTGGTTGAGATGTCAAAAACCAGTCGTGAAATGGTAAAAATCAAATGTTTTAGCTAAAACATTTGATTTTTACCATTTCACGACTGGTTTTTGACATCTCAACCACTTCTCATCTGATGATTGGACTACCAAGAAACTTTAAGTTATGAGTGTGAAATCATAATATCACCATTAATTATAAATCTGCTCTGCTTTATTAGCATTGAGCACCTTTCCATGCAAATACTTTTCTCATTTTTCATTCACTATTCATTATATATATATATATATATATATATATATATATATATATATATATATATATATATACTAGCAAATATATGCACCCTCCGGGTGCAAGTATTTAAGTTTTAATGTAATAAAATATTGTATTAAATTAGAAAGGCTAATGAAACTAAATAAGAATACAGATAAAAAGATTTGAAACAGAGGAGTATAATAAAAGATTTGAAACAGAGGGAGTATAATCGATAAAATAGAACAATTTAAATTTACTCTTCCATCACTCTCGTCTTTCATTGTTTTTTTTCTAATTTAAAATTTAGTTAAAAGAGGAAGTAAAGAATAAAATGACAGTTATTTTATCTTGTTAATGGATTTCACTTAAGATTTATTGAAGAGATTTTTGCTTATATTCATTAAAATAAAACCAAACAGTTAGAAATCAATAATACTAAGCACATATTTATTAAATTCGATTTTTTAATATTAATATGCAAATTAGCTTTCCTGTTCAAACTGTAAACCGCTATTTTGTTGTATATATAAATATGATTGCATGTTGTCTGTATGTAGACATAGTTAACAGTATTAATAATGTAAGACAATTTTATTAATAATTGAGGTTTAGATAAAAATAAAATCATGGAGAATGTGATGTCAATAACTAAGAGAATTGTGACTTGAGTAGGAATATAGTTTCGGTTACAGATAGAAAAACACACAATCTCCATTATAATAAGATATATAATTCTAATACATGAACATATTGAGGAACGCAGGTGTTTTTAGACTGCATGGCATTTAATTCCCTAAAGTGTAAAAAGATCCCGTGTCTTGATGAATTTGTCTAAATTTCCTCTTTTTCTTAAAGTCTAAAAATATAAACACTTGAGCAATTTAGCCTGGGAAATATTCTCCGAAGAATAAAGCTACATTGTTGTTGTCTTTTCATTACATTTTAATAGCTTTTCAGTGAAATGGTTTATTTTACAAAGTCAAGCAAAGTTTGTTTTGTTTAGGAGTTGTTTTACCGATTTTCATTTGATAATCTTGTAAATCTTTTGCCACCCATGTTAAATCTGTATATAAGTTAATGCGTTCTCAAAATGTGACAAAAAATTCTTCATAAACGTATCTATTAAAAAGGCTTGCAGGAATATGCGCCCTCCGGGCGTAAGTATTTACGTTTTAATGTAATGAAATATACTAAATTAGAAACACTGATAAAATTAAATAAGAATGCATATAAAAAGATTACACTCAGTTTAATTATATTTTAATTTGCTTCTATATAAAATCATTAATAAAATTGATTTTAATACGTTGGAGAATATAACAATAAAATTAGAGATCAATAACAGCAAGTAATTATTTATTAAACACGGTTTTATTAAAACCAGTATGCAAATTAACTATACCATGTATTCCTTAAACCTTTATTTCTTAGTAATATATAAGACCCATTGCAGGGTTTTGAACGCAATAATAACATAGGCTATTTTGAAGCAAATCTAACTCAGATTTTTATAGAGATCTCGTTATCAAATAAGATTTATTCTATTGCATGTATTAATGATTTTAATAATGTATAATTAAATTAAATACTCGTTGAAACACTTGCGTATTTCCACTAATAAGATTTATTCTGTGTATTAATGAATTTTACTTTAAATTAAATATTCACTGATAAAGTTACGTCATTCTTGAGGTTGTTTTTACATAGGCAGTGAGGTAGTTTCGGTTACAGACAGTCACCGAATCTCCATTATAATAACTAGCAAATATATGCACCCTTCGGGTGCAAGTATTTAAATTTTAATATAATAAGATATCATATTAAATTAGAAAGGCTAATGAAACTGAATAAGAATATAGATAAAAACATTTGGAACAGAGGGGGTATGATTGGAAAATAGAACAACTTTGAAAAACTGACTCTTCCATTATTGTCCGTTACTCCCGTCTTTCATTGGTAAATTTTCCTAATTTAACTGTTTAGTTAAAATAGGAAGTAAAAAATAATATTAGTTATTTCTTCTTGTTAAGGGATTTCTTTTAAGATTTATTAAAGAGATTTTTGCTCATATTCATTAAGATGAAAGCAAACAATTAGAAAATAATAATACTAAGCATATATTTATTAAAATCAAATTTTTAAGATCAATATGCAAATTAGCCTTTCCATTCATACTGTAAACCGCTATTTTGTTGTATATATAAATACAATTGCATGTTATTAGTATGTAAATAGGGTCAACAGTATAAGTAATGTAAAACAATTTTATTAATAATTGAGGTATAAATAAAAATAAAATCATGGTACATGTGATGTAAATAACAAAGGGAATTGTGACTTGAGTAGTAATATAGTTTCGGTTACAGACAGAAAAACACACAATCTCCATTATAATAAGATATTCCTTACATTTTTAGTATCACTTCTTATTTTATAAGAAATTGATTTAGTGTTTGTGTTATATGTGCACTTAAGAATAAGAAATACATATATCTAAATTGTTCCGGTCTCTATCTATCCACCATGTCTTTAGTATAGTAGTAAACTGTATCTGATGCTAAGGTTTCGGTTCGGAAACTTCTGGTGGAGAGTGGAATACCCATTTATTGCCATTATTCCCAGGTCCACTTTGACCTGGAGAGGTAATACTTGTTAGCGTCTCATCTATGGGTCAAATAAATAAGTTTGTAAAGTTTATGAGTATTTAATTTATAGTCAAATTCATTAATGCATAGAATAAATTTTGATTATTAAAGAGGTCTCTATGAATATCTGAGTTAGATTTCCCCCATTTAAAATCCTGTAATGTGTTTGAAAGAAAGGTTTATATAATATATGGTGTGGTTAATTTGCATACTAGTTTTAACAAAACCGGGTTTAATAAATAATGATTGGGGGGTATCAGATAGGAATAAATGATATCTAATAACTGAGGGAAAACATATATCTTATTATAATGGAGATTGTGTGTTTTTCTGTCTGTAACCGAAACTATATTACTATTCAAGACACAATTCCCTTAGTTATTAATGTCCCTTTCTCAATGATTTTATTTTATTTAAACCCCAATTATTAATAAAATTGTTTTACATTATTAATACTGTTGACCATATCTACATACTAATAACATGCAATTGTATTTATATATACAACAAAATAGTGGATTACAGTGTGAATGGAAAGGCTAATTTGCATATTGATCTTAAAAAATTGATTTTAATAAATATATGCTTAGTATTATTGATTTCTAATTGTTTGGGTTTATCTTATTGAATATGAGCAAATATCTCTTCAATAAATATTAAAGGAAATCCCTTAACAAGAAGAAATAATTGTAATATTATTCTTTACATCCTATTTTAACTAAACAGTTTAATTAGGAAAATTTACGAATGAAAGACGGGAGTAACGGAAAATGATGGAAGAGTTAGTTTCAAAGTTGTTCTATTTTTCAATCATACCCCTCTGTTCAAAATATTTTTATCTACATTCTTATTCAGTTTCATTAGCCTTTCTAATTTAATATGATATTTTATTATAAAATTTAACTAAAATACTTGCACCCGGAGGGTGCATATATTTGCTAGTTATTATAAAGTTGGTTCAGTTTAGTTCATTTAACGGCATATCAACGACTTATGGATTATCTACAACCGTAATTTGATTAATGGTGGATGCGTGGTCTGTGACAGAACACTAAGTTGTCCCGTGACATGTAACACTCGACTTATGGCAAACACTCACCCCTTTTTTATCATGTGTGTGCTAGAAGGCGGCAGTTGAGGGCCTACTATCAGTATTTATTAATACACATGAACGACAATTATATTTTAAGCAAATCATATTTTCAAAAGAAAATAGATTTGGAATTAAATAACCCACAAGAGTTGATATGCAATTAAACCAACTACTGAAACAATATAACAGTGTCAAACAAAATATTATATTTCTGAAATTTCTGAAATTTTTA
Organism: Doryteuthis pealeii; assembly: GCA_023376005.1. Lineage (NCBI taxonomy): Eukaryota > Metazoa > Mollusca > Cephalopoda > Myopsida > Loliginidae > Doryteuthis > Doryteuthis pealeii. Next base: position 6,349,753 of record CM042144.1, on the reverse strand, counting down.
GATTAGTCTTGATGTATATTATCTGGATTTTTCGGAATATTGTTCTCATATTTATTGTTATAACCACAATATTTCGGTCGATGTACCCTCCGGCATTCTTCAGATGTTTCTGGTCGAACTCAAGAAGGCTCAGTAGTTCAACAAGAATGTTCCCGAGTTCGAAGAGAAGGTTCCCTAGTTCCCAAAAATCCAAATTATTATCATTGACAAAAAAAAATGTGATGGAAGAATTATTTTGGCATTAAATAAGCCACAAGGTTTGATATGCCATTAAACCAAACAACCGTCGTATACCTGCTACAAATATAAATACACTAGATGCGTACAAATTCTTTATTTATCTTGAGAAATATCAGACATTATTCTTCCTTTTAGATGTTCCTTCTTCAACATTTCCATATTGCGTGCGTGCTTCTTTTATTTTGTCCTTGTTTCCTGACGATGTTCAAATCTGGACTCTGAGGTGGCCAATCTCCCAACATGGCGACACTTTTATCAGTAAAATTCTGCTGCACTGCACGCGATTCCTAGCTCAGTGCTACATCAAGCTGAATAATCTCATCATCCATCAGGTAACGATGTTCCTTCAACAACTAAATGTTTTGCACTATTCAAGCTACCATCTATTTTAATCAGTTTTCTCTGACCGTCAGCTTCGGGGCATCAGAGATTTTTGTCTCTCGTGTGGATTGGGAGTTATTTCATTTCTCTAGGGCTGTCAGGAGAAATTTCCTTCTTTGTCTCATTCACTTCCCTGGACGCTCGTTTATTTTGTAGCCATTTTTTTTTTTTTTGAGAAAATTATCAAGTAAGAAAATTAAAAAGTAAGACAAATCATCATCATCATCATGTCGCGCTGTTAGCACGGATATCCATGACAATCTCTCTCCATCCGTCACTATCGCTCATCATTCTCTGGAGGTCCTCTGTGCAGCATCCTGTATCCGCACAGAGCTGATCAATGTACGTCTTTGCTGGTCGGCCCACACTGGCGTGCCCATGTGCTGGCTTCCACAGGATGACGTCGCTTATGAGTTCGTCCTTGCTTCTCCACCAGTGTCCCGCGTGTCTTGTCCGTCTTACTCGGATGGTTTGGGTGATATGTCGCAGGTGGCCGTATAGCTGTGGGGTGTTGTTTCCACGTCTTGTTCAGGATCACCCGCTGCAAAAAAAACAAAAACAAAAAAAAAACATTAAAGAAAATTTAAAAAATATCACAAACAAATTAAAAATAAAGGAATTTAAATTAAAAAAAACAAAAAAGACCCCCAAAAAACACATCTTATTATAATTGGAGATTCGGTGTCTGTCTGTAACCGAAAAGACATCACTGCTTACGTCACAATACCCTCAGGAATTGGGTAAGTTTATGAGTATTTAATTTATAGTCAAAGTCATTAATGCATAGAATAAATTTTGATTATTAAAGAGGTCTCTATGAATATCTGAGTTAGATTTCCTCCATTTAAAATCCTGTAATGTGTCAGAAAGAAAGGTTTATATAATATATGGCCTGGTTAATTTGCATACTAGTTTTAACAAAACCGGGTTTAATAAATAATGATTGGGGGATATTGATCTTTAATATTTTAAACACACTAATAACATCGACTATTTTGAGGCAATTATAACTCAAACTTTCCTAAAGGCATCGTTATTGATAAAATTTATTATTCTACGTATTAATGATTTTGACTATAAATCAAAATCATATTGATAAACTCATTGTGACGTAAGCAGTGAATTAATTTTGGTTACAAACACACACCGAATTTTCATTATAATAAGATGTGTTTGTTTTATCTTTTTGTTATTATTATTAATGATTTTGAATATAAATTAAACTCTCATTGATAAACTCATTGTGACGTAAGCAGTGACGTAGTTTCGGTTATAGACTGACAGACAGACAAGGAATCTCCATTATAATAAGATATATATTCGCATACATATTTCAACTGAATTAACACATTCCACGCCTGTATCAATAACTATATATAAATCATTCAAATCTGTCTTTTTGGTTCCTTTATTCTTGATTAATGTTTTAATTTCCTCTGCGTAAGATTAATTTGCCTGTCGTATTTTTTTTAAAGATTTATTTTTCTCCCTTTTATTCTGAATGGAAAGAATTGTATTCATCTGTAATCAGCACTTAATGCTCCTTTTAACTGCGCCATTTTACCCTTCAGATTCTTGGATTGATTATCGATAATCAGTCATGCTAAAAATCAGTCACTATTTCACGGGGGGGGGCTACATTTCTTAATGTCAAAATTCTAAAATCGACCAGTCACATACCTCGCCCTGTCGGCTGCAGAGGTGTAAGAATTCCAATGGGTCGAGTGGCGACCCATGATGCTTAAAAATGAAACCTGGACATGCAACATTTCCCCTTGACCTTACTAGGTTAGACATCAGATTACTTCCAGGTTCACTCGGACCCGGGGTGCCAATGCCTGAAAGGTTCCATCAATGGGTTAAATAGGGAACAAAAAGAGTTTAAAAATTGAGTACTATGAAGTATAAATAAAACAAATATCTTCGGCATAAAATTACTCAACGAGGGTTGACATGCCGTAAAATCCAACCAAACAATCAACCAGTCACATAGCACTGTCCCCTGGTTTAAAATTCTTTGTTAAATTCTTACTGCCACTACCTAAGCGGTCCATATATGTTTGGCCCAGAAGATTCAGAAAGAATCATTCTCACATATTTCAAAAAATACAAATGTGATATGTTCATGGTATGAAAAATTAATTAAAAAAAGTATATATATATATATATGGTTAAAAATGAGAAATCCTGATTGTCTAGTGTTGCTTATTCACCGAATTCTTATTTCTCTTGGGTGTCATCACCTCAGCTAAATAATGGACCATTCCGTTTTTATTATAAAAAAAAAGTGAAGAAAAAGGATATGATACAGAAAGAATATTATAAGAAAGATAATAGATAAAGAAATAGAGAGAGGGGGAGAAGATACAGTCAGGGGTGAGCTGTGTGGTAGCGATAACGCTAATTTGTTTCAACTGCATATAATGAAAAGATTAAAAGTAAGATCCCAGTTTATAGAGCTATACCATTACGCTAAGTACACATTCTATGTATCGCCTACAGATGTATATATATTTACCAACCCCTCCGCACGAGCAGGATGCGACACAAGGTCAATTTCTTAAGCGGAGTTCAACAGGTTTGAATTCAGAGTTTTCCTTCTCCTAGACCGGTTGCCTAACCAAGGTTAAAGAGCCTAGTCTGCCCTACTATTTACCCATAGCTGGAGGGAGAGTAGAATTCATACCTTTCCCAAGGGTATTAGCGCTAAGTGAAATGTAATTATCACGTCCAGGATTTGAACTCGGGGCGACGAGATGTATAGGGAAGTGATATTTTGGTCCTAAACAGAGAAAAAAGATAAAACATTTTTATCTCAGGAAATTGTGCTACTAATGCGCATATTTAGCGAGGACCGCTATCGAACCCGCAATTTGCGATTCCTATGCAGATAAAATACCGACTTATCTATACTATCCCTTTCTTTGTTTAATGCATATATATATATATATATATATATATATTATATATATATATATATATATATACATTCTGCATATATTATATATTATGTAATATATATATACGCATTATACATATTTTTCTATATCATGTAAGATATATACACATTATATATATATATATATATATATATATATATATATCATGTAATGTATATACACATTACACACATATATATATTATGTAATATATATACACATCATATATATATTATGTAATATATAATATACACACATTGCAGATATATATATATTATGTAATATATATACACATTACAGATATATATTTATATATATCATGTAATATATATATATATATATATATATATATATATATATATATATATATATATGCACTACACATATACATTATGTAATATATGAACACATTATACATTATATATATATTATATAATATACAATCCCATTATGCATATATATTATATAATGCATATACACAGTATACATATATATTATGTAATACATATACACAGTATATGTATATACATTATGTAATACATATACACAGTATTATATACATTATGAATATATATATATTATATATATATATATAATATATATATATGCATACAATATATGTACATACGATATACATACAATATATATACATACAATATATATTATATATATATATATATATATATATATATATATATATATATATTATACATAATGTATATATACATACAATATATATATATAATATATAAACATACAATAATACATACAATATACATACATAACAATATACAATATATATGCATACAACAATAATATACATAATATATATATATATACATACAATATACATACAATATATATACATACAACATATATATATATACATACAATATACATACAATATATATATATACATATACATAAAACACACATATATATACATACAATCTCTCTCTCTCTCTCTCTCTCTCTCTCTCTCTCTATATATATATATATATATATATATATATATATATATATATATTATACGTACACATATGAATGTATTACATAACTACCTGCATACGCATATATATATATTATATATATATATATATATATATATATATATATATATATATATATATGCATATATAGACGTGTACATGTGTACATATACATGTGTACATGTACACCATTTGCCTCCTACCACTCAAAAACATGAAAATGGCAAATAACCACTAGAATGAGTAACCTGCATCTTTTTTCCCCTCTCTAAGATGGAAAATAAGAGGTAAAAAGAAAAAAAAGCCGAACCTTGTTGTTTCCGCTTGGGTAGCAACATTTCTCTCACAAGAAAATGCAACCTCTCGGTGATGACATTCAAACATGAACTGCGCATGTCTGAAAATGTCTCCTTTAAAGTGGAAATCTTTACTTTTCTCAAGTAGAAAACTGCTATTTCAATAATGTCACGAGTTTCATCTTTAAGAAGAGGAAAAGGGGAGGAATCTTCCGTTTGCCCAACCCTTAAAACTTATGTAACTCGGAGATAACTGGACCAAAAGTAATTTGCTGCATAATATCCGCATTTACCAATATTTTTTTTTCTTTGGATCTTTCAAGTATTTTCCTTTCTTCGATGAATATATGGAGTCGATTACCTAAGTCTTATTACTTAGCAATTATTTTATTTTTAGATTAGGAAATTTAGAAAAATAAGTTAATTCAAATTAAATGATTTAATAAACTTTTTAATTGAGTTATCTTTGTTTTTCGTATAGATTTCTGTTTGTTTTCTCGTCTTCATGTTCAATAGACGGGCAATCGGAGAGGCTTCTTCCAATCAGACATCTGGTCCCGTCAAGCCGTAGCACCTATATGATTGTCCCAATCCTATTTCTCTTGTGGTAAGCCCTAAATCTTTTGACCATATAAGTGTTAGAAGGCAGTGGCTGAGGATCTTATTGTCTAAGGTATGACGTTAAAGTCTATTTGGTGGTGAAGTTTCAATTCTAGAGCTAAGGGGAATGTGGAGTACACCTTCGGCACCATTGCTCACAGATCCTCTCTGAACCGGATTGGTAGTGGATGTTAGGGTCCCATCTATAGATTAAATAGAAAAAATGAGTTTTAAAAATAAGTTAAAATATTGAGTAATAAAAAAGGTTTGAGTACCCATCAAGCACGAATAGAACAAAATATCTTCGGCATAAAATAACCCAATAAGGGTTAGCATGTCATAAAATCCAACAAGCCAAAGCAAACCATCCCATTACATTGAGTATATATTATCATACACATATTAACATATTACATATCATATTAGATACATGAACTGCGCATGTCTAAAAATGTCTCTTTTAAAGTGGAAACTTTACTTTTCTCAAGTAGAAAACTGCTATTTCAATAATGTCACGAGTTTCATCTTTAAGAAGAGGAAAATTTTACTTATATTAACTCGAGAAACTTAAATTCTAATTTACTCCAATATGTAAATTAAAATATTTTTAATCAGTTTGATACAAAAAAGAAAAAAGAAAAAAGAAATTGCCTTTTAATATACTTACCAATTATTTATCAATTATCAGTTATCAGCTATCATTTCCTCATTGTTATTTTGACTTTAACAAACAGTCGCCGTTGTTAACGCAGTTGGTCTGTCTAGCAGACATGTTGTTGTGCTTATCTTGAATGCTGAAGTCACAACGAGGTTCTAACGTGTTTACACTGGAAATCAATTTCACAAAAGCGCGCCAAAAATCGTGTCTCTCAAATGTCTGCGTTCACACGGTGTTTATTGGCCGCTGCTTTTAGACTATCACGCACAACGTTACTCTTTTCTATTTGGCTGCTAATTAAAGAGAACTGCGACTGCTTAAACATTTAGATAATAACCTAATTGTAAATTCTTTTAAAAATTCATTTAGTTTCTAAATTCTAACAAAGCTTCTTTTTTTTTTTTTTTTATCCCTAATAGAATTAATTTTAAAAAAAACAATGAGTTTTGATTATCTTCAATTTTTTTTTAGAAGTAAAGAACTAAAAGTCAAAATATTGATCACATTATCGGGGATAATTAAGTCTTCACAATTTTTTCTCCATGCAAGAAATCATTATTGATTCACTAGCAAATGTATCCGAACTATTGGGGTCGGTTTAGCTCAGTTGGTAGAAAACTCGCCGAGGAATCGCAAGGTTCTTGGTTCGATACCGGCCCCCGCCAACTCAGCACAGATTGGGTAATCTGATCTGTACGGTAAAGTGGAAGCTGATGATAAGTGTGGCGCTCCAACTCAGCAAAAATGATCTCCATCGTCTAGCGCTAACGAAAAGGGGATAGCCTCCCTCACTAAGTGGCTGATATATACAACAGGTCTCTGCGCCAATTTTAACTAATAGAGAGTAGAACAGAAGGAAGCCGCCATGTTTATTTTCCCCTCCTGATTGGCATTTGATAAAATTAAATTATAACACCATGTAACAATTTTGTTTACAATTTCTGAATTTTGTTAAGAATCTGATAATCTATAACCCAACTAATTTTGAATGGTTAACTCCACGGTTCTCCCCAAAAATGATTGAATCCCAAGGAAAACACCACTATCTTAGTTATTTGAGCAAAATATCTTAGATATTGGTGAATAACCAAAATTAAATCAAGTCTTGCTTTAGTTCATGTCTTTCAACAGCATTTATAATTGAATGCCGAAAGTTGATACAAATTATTTGCACACAGTTTATAGTTTCAAGTATTCCTTTCATACAAGCAATTTTAAAATGCTCTGAATCCAACTGGAGAAGTTTGGACGAACCCATACGTGACATTCTACTGTGGACACGTACACATGGCCACACCAGTGTGGGCCAACCATAAAGACTTACATTGATCAGCTCTGTGCAGATACTGTATGTCGTGATGTGTACTTGCCAGAACCGACCTGATACTGATGATGTCAGACATGAGTGATGATGAATTATACCATACATGTTATAAATATGGTATCACTCGACATTGAACTTAAAAGCGGATTTTAACAAATATGAATAAAAACAGTTTTATTTACAGGTTTTAATATTTTTTTTTTTTTTTTTTTTTTAATAATATTATTCCCGGTATATTTTTGACCTTTTTGGTTGCTGAAGGTTTAATTTTTAATTTTCTTATCCTTTCTCAATTTTCTTTTCTCTGGTGGCCTCTCTTTGGCGATGTTTTTCTTTTCCATTTGCGATATGTGTCTGAGATCTGAATAGGCACAAACGGCGTGAAAAGCATCATTATTTTCGTCGCTGCTATTGTTCGATCTTCGCACCAGAGGTCGCTGCAGAATATCCTTGTTGAACAAAAGAGTAGTTGCTAACAGCAGTATTAGTTCACCGATGAATTTCTGCTTCTTTCCTTCTTTATTTTTAAAAAATCCTTTCTTTATAATACAACCATTTCAAAATGTGAGAGTAAATACGGTTATTCCTTTTTTGTAAACCAACAGATCAGCACGCGGACGCATTCGTCTGTGTTTAGTCAGTCAGCTCAGCACGTAAGTCAATTTCTTGTTTTTGCTTTAGCATAGAAAGTAGACATATTAAAATCAATGTATATAGATGACACGATTTCAATATTCCAATGATTTTGTTCGATATTCTCTTTTATATGCTCCATATATAAATTCAAATTTTATTTTTTATAAAATTAAATTTGATTTTTTATAGAATAAAACAACCTGAAAAATAGTCTAAATTTTTTGATGAGGCTTGATAATTTGATTTGATGAGGCTTTGATAACTTGTTATTTAGATTATCAGTGGATTAAATACAGGAGTCGGTCCGAAGTTCTATGAAGGCTTCCAATTACGACATGAAGGCTCGCGAGTTCAACAAGAAGATTCCCGTGTTCGAAGAGAAGTTTACCGAGTTTGACAAGTAATACCTGCAGAGGACCAGAGTGCACATCGGCAGAAACGTTGTGTATAATAACAATAGAGATGGGGACGACAGACAGAAAATCCAAATACCACAGAAAAAAAACGTTACAAAAATACAAGGTCCTGAATATGGTACAAAACGGCTCAATTTCTGGAGATCCGTAAAGACTGGAGTACCCCTACAATGTCATTACTCTTAAATCTACTATTATCTGGGGTGGTAGTATCTGTTAAGGTCCAATCTATGGGTCAAATTGATTTGTTTAATATTATTTATATTCGATGGGACCGTGCCCCCCCCCCAAAAAAAAAAAACATAACAGCATTTTAAGAAACATTTAAAAATGTAAATATGAATGTATATAGATATCTACCAACCTCTTCGCACGAGTAGAATCTGACACAAGGTCAATTTCTTAAGTGAGGTTTAACAGATTTGAATTCAAAGTTTTCCTTCTCCTAGACTAGGTGAAGGAAAATGAATTCAAACCTGTTCAGATATTGACCTTGTTTTGCATGCTGATCGTTTTAGTGGTTGGGATATATATATATATATATATATATATATATATATATATATATATACGTATTTTTCAGACGATAATGAGCACCGGATTATAAGGCGCAGTATCAGTGAACGGTCTATTTTCATATATAAGGCGCACCGGAGAATAAGGCGCATAAAGCAGAACAAAGCAGTTAGATAGATCAGATTTATTCAAGTCACTAAAAATAACTATCAATATTGTTCACTTGTAACACACAAAGAACAGAAAAATACGCTCACCTTTTTAATCATTCCTCTTCTACAAATCCGTCAAATTCTTCATCTTCGGTGTCGGAGTTCACCAGTTGGGTGATGGCGGCATCAACCAAACCTGAATCCCTTTCGTCATCCTCTGAGACATTCTCATTGCTTTTCAAGGCCACAAGGCCTAATCAAAACCAGGATTCATACATAAAACGCACCGAATTATAGAGCGCACTGCCGATTTTTAGCAAATATAAGGATTTTAAGTGCGCCTTATAGTCCGAAAAATACGGTATATATCACTATACAATGAAAGCAATTCCCAAACCTCTAAACATAAAATAACCCTAGACGGGTTTAGATGTCATTACCGTCAATAAATCAATCATAGAAGACGTTGTTTCTTATAATTTTATCCAGAAGAAAAGGGTTCAAACAAATAAAACAGATAAAAAATAATAATAAAAAGAGCAATAAAATATGTTGCATTAAACTTAGATACAGTAACTGCTATAATTTAATCTTCACGTCGCTGTTTTTCATTTTCTATACTCTTCTTCTTCTTCTTCTTGGGAGGAGGTTTCTTTTGTAGCCTTTACTCGCCTCTTTTTCCCTGTAGATTAGAATAAAATCAAAAATTACAAGCAAGAAACAGCCGAAAAGAGCTTTCAAAACAGATTACGCTGAAGTAAAGTGCAATTACACGAAGATCAAAGACAATGTGACAGGTTTTAGTTTATTCATAGCGCTCTCTCTCTCTCTCTCTCTCTCTCTCTCTCTCTCTCTCTCTCTCTCTCTCTCTCTCTCACTTTCTCTCTCTTTCTCTGAATAAAAAAAAACTGATTAGATTCGGGTAATGTAGTGGGGCATACAGAGATTAAAACAACTACACCTGGCTTTATCGATTTAACTTGTCATTATTACGACACTAATTATACATTCTTTTTAAAATTTTCGCTGAGAACTTGTTTCTCTCTTGTTAATCAGCTGAAGTTATCTTTGACTAATTTGTTTCCTGATCTTTTTCTTTCTTTCTTTTTTCTTAATACCTTCGTGAAAATATATTACTTTAGCTTCATATGCACTCGGGAACACAGAGGTTATTCTAAGCTATTATTTATCGGTTATCAAGTAAAATATTCGCCAATGAATTATTGTAATTTTTTAATATCTATATATTAATACTCATGTTCCTTAAAAGTACGGCTAGTATCATCTCGCAACACCATTACGCTAAAAAGAGACCGTCCAAATCGTCTAAGATAAAATGCCAAAATGTAAATCCTGATTATCTCGTATTGCTTATCTGCCGAATTCTTATTTATAAGTGTCGTTACCTCAGCTAAATAATGGACCATTCCGTTTTTTATTATAAAGAAAGAAAGGGAAGAAAAAGGATATACTACGTTAAACAATATAATGAGAAAGAAAGGAATAAAAAGATTGTATCGGCTAGTCACGTCAAGCCCTAGCACCTATATGATTTCCCCAACCCTATTGCCGTTATGGCAAGCCTCCAACCCTTCTTATCATTTGGGTGCTAGAAGGCAAAGGCTGAGGGTCTACATGTCCTGGGAATGACGTTAAACTTCATCTGATGGTGAGGTTCCAGTCCTGGGGGTTTAGGGAATGTGGAGCACCCCTTCATCACCATTGCTCCCTAGTCCATTCTGACCCGGAGTGGTAGTACCTGCTAGGGTCCCATCTATGGGCTAAATAGAAAAATGTATTCATAAAAAAAATTGTGTAAACATTAAGAATAAATTTATTTCAAAACTTAATCAGCATTAAATGACCCACTGAGGTTGATATGCCGTAAAACAAAACCAAACCAAACCAAAAAGATAATGGGGGAAGATAGAGATCGGGGTTGAGCGCGCATAACCGATAACGCTATTTTTTCCCAATAAAAATTTTTAAAAATGAAGAGAAAGGAAGTTAGAACAAAAAATAGTGAGGGAGAGAGTTAACTCAAGGTTATCATACCTTTTACATATTGAACTGTTTTGAAATAGCTCTTAAGTAAACATATAAAACGTTGTGATCATTAAACTATCATGTTGTGATATTCGCTTCAGATGGCTTAGGTTAGAGTATTCGCTTTCTCTCCAGGTAGCACCTGCCTCCTCACCTAAAACGGGCGAGGGATGGGTATATTGTTAAGGAACCATATAAGTATATATAGGTATATTGTTAAGGAACCATATAAGTATATATAGGTATATTGTTGAGGAACCATATAAGAGGAATGCCGATGGAAGTTTAGCAGATTTCTACATTTTTCCTTAATTCTTCCTTTGGGGTGATTTGTGTGGAATCTTTTTTTAGCTACTCTGAAGAGCAGGAGACAATAAAAGACTATCTTACTTCCAATAAAGTCAGATATCAACTCAAGAAAATTTGAATTTAATTAAAAGTTTTAATCAATGAATATATGTGCTTAATTTAAATGACCCATGAAGATATCCACACACTATTATATATCAGTGTAGTCAAGATTAAAAGGAAAGATCTGAAATTTTTGAAAATTCAATTTTCTAAACAATCTTCTGAACTAAGTTAGCATTTCCCTCCTCGCGATTTTTTGATCGATTTTTTAAAATCTATCACACATTTTTTCACTGAAGTCTGATTGATTCTAACGGTATGACATAATTGTGGAGGCGCCCGTGTGTAATGATTATCAGTGTATGAAATGGATACACAGAACCGAATTCAAATCCTTGACGATGTATTTCACGTAGCGCTAAAATCCTTGGGACTGGTATACATCCAACTATTCTGCCTCCAGCTATTGATGAATATTAGAGCTGACTGGGTTCTTTTAACCTTGGTTAGGTAACCAGTCTAGGAGAAGGAAAACCCTGCATTCAAATCTGTTAAACGCCACTCAAAAATTGATCTTGTATCACATCATGTTCGTGTGAAGGGGTTGGTAAATGTATGTATAAAAATGTTATTTTAAGGATTTAAATTGACTTTCAAAACGATGCTGAATTGCTAAACGAATATGTAGAATAGTAGATATTAACTAATATTCCACCATGTCAGTCGAACACAAGGATCATTATAGTGGGGACCCACGCACAAACCGAAGCTCGTGTGTAGCTAGCGTATAAAAATTGCGGGAATTCCCTCGGCATTCATCTTTTAAGGCACTTCAATCACTGGGCAATAAACTCAGCCCTGTCCCTTTTTCGACGAAGTGACAAGTGCTGCCCGGGAGGATGCCCCCCTCCGGGAACACGCTAACTATTAAATATTTTACCGGTCCAATAGTATGTGCGTTTCTTGGGCCAACATCGTTCTGTTGGTTCAAAACGAGAGGTTTGCAGCATTCCACCGTACATTTGCAAACTGCATGTTACGTGCAATACTAAAACTATTTCCGTTCGCACAGTGCATCGTGGTTTTCAATTTGCATGACGGAAATAGGAATTGGGAAAATAAGGGCAAACAGGGCAGTGGACGCCAATGGACAAAAGACACCCGGTCAAATATGGATGCCAGTGCACGGGAACAAGCCAAGAATTCATTGCGTCTATATAAAACGTAATATCCAAATATTTGAAAAAGAGAAGAAGAGATTCTGACTTTATATAAATCTGTTATTCATTAATGAACATTAATTCTTCAAGCAATCGACTAAATCATAATAAAAAACGAAATAATCATTTACGGTTTGGTTTGGTTAGTTGGATTTTATGGCATGTCAACCCTTGTTGGGTTATCTTATGTCGAAGACGTTTTAGTTTTATTAATTCTTGATTGGTACTCAATTTTCATCTTAGACTCAATTTTATCTTAAACACATTTTTTAAACTCAGTGTTTCTATATAACCTATAGATATTTAGGATAGTAGGAAACGCATGGTGTAATGGTTAAAGTCATGGGAAATGGATTCGTCGCCCCGAGTTCAAATCCTGGACGTGGTAATTGCATTTCACTTAGCGCTAATACCCTTGGTAAAGGTATGAATTCTACTCTCCCTCCAGCTATGGGTAAATAGCAGGGCAGACTGGGTTCTTTAACCTTGGCTAGGTAACCAGTCTAGGAGAAGGAACACTCTGAATTCAAACCTGTTGAACTCCGCTTAAGAAACCTTGTGTCACATCCTGCTCGTGCGGAAGAGTTGGTAAATAGATATATAACCTATAGATATAACCCTAACAGGTACTAACACTTTGGGTCAGAATGGACCTGGGAGTAATGGGACGAAGAGGTGCTCCACATTCCCCAGATCTCCATAATTGGACCTTCATCCTTCAGATAAAGTTTGATTCGTTCTTGTGGAGTATTCGATTTTTTAAACCTTTTCTAAACTCATTTTTTTTCTATTCAACCCATAGATCGGATCCTAACCGATGCTACCACTCCAGGTTAGAGTGGGCGTGGGAATAATGGTGATTAAGGAGTACACTCCACACCCCAGTGCTCCAGAATTGTAACCTCACCACTAGATGCAGTTTAACGTCATATCCCGGACATTAAAAACCCTCAGTCACCGCCTTCGGGCACATATATGATAAAAATGATTGATGGATTGCCACGAAGAAAATAGGACAGGACAATCATATAGGTGCTAAGACTTGATATGACCAGCCGATTGATCGGAGGGAGACTCTTCGGCTTCGTCTAGCTACGTAAAAGCCGAAGTGGAGTGCTGCATCTCATAGACTGCACAGCCTCCTGGCTCCATCCTTAAGCATCACGGATCGCCAATAGGTAATCGCATTGGGGGGGGGTTACCCTTTTCAGAAATGCACCTGATGTATACTACTACCGCATCCGACAGAAATCATTTTCGGTTAAAATTTATAATCAAACTTTCATTTCATAAAAGAATATTTTTATATTTAACTGTCCACTGCAGCCCTGTGCTTAAGACTAAAGAAAATAAATAAGGATGCATATAAAAAAAGATTACATTTATTTAATCATGTTTTAATTGGTTTCTATAAAAAAAATAATTCATAGGATTGATTTTAATACGTTGGCGAATAAAATAATAATAATAGAGATCAATGACACCAAGTAATTATCTAATAACCCGGTTTTGTCAAAACCAGTATGTAAATTAACAACACCATATACTATGCAAACCTTTATTTCTAGGTATATGAGAAACATTGCAGGATTTTAAATGTATTAATAACATGGGTTGTTTAGAGGCAAATCTACCTCAATTTTTTTCCTAGGAGACATCGTTAATAAATCAGATTTATTCTATGTATTAATGATTTTGACTATAAATTGGATACTCATTGAAAGATTTCCGTAATTCTTGAGGGTATTGTGACGTAAGTAATGATAGTTTCGGTTACAGAAAGACAGACAGCGAATCTTCATTATATTATTATTATTATTATTATTATTATTATTATTAGATTGGTTGGTTTTGTTTTGTTTTACGGCATATTAACCACAGTGGGTCATTTAATGCCGATAAAGTTTTGAAATAAATCAATTCTTAATGGATAATACAATTTTTTATGAATACATTTTTCTATTTAACCCATAGATGGGACCCTAACAGGTACTACCACTCCGGGTCAGAGTGGACCATAGAGCAATGGTGATGAAGGGGTGCTCCACATTCCCCAAACCTCCAAAACTGGAACCTCACCATCAGATAGAGTTTAACGTCATTCCCAGGACATGTAGACCCGCAGCCACCGCCTTCTAGCACCCATATGAGTGGGGCTTGCCATAAGGGCAATAGGGTTGGGAAAATCATATAGGTGCTAGGGCTTGACGTGACCAGACGATTGATCGGAGGGGGCCTCTCCGACCGCCCGTCTAGCCCAAAATAGGGCCAAAGTGAGTATTGCATGTCATGAACTGCTCATCCACCTGGGCTCTATCCTTAAGCATCACGAATCGCCACCCACAGCCAACAGGTGTCCCCATTGGGGGAGTCTTACCCCTCTGCAGAGGTGCAGTTGGTGCATTCTAACGCCCCAGCTGACAGGGCGGATTATCATTAGAGAGAGAGAGAGAGAGAGAGAGAGAGAGAGAGAGAGAGAGAGAGAGAGAGAGAGGACTGCACTCTCCAAATAATCTTTGCCGTGTTGACTACCTTGCATTTTTTAATTTTGCTAATTTGGGGTGTGAGAATGATGGTGTTCAATTCGACCGTTATGCGTTCACTTTAATGTGGCGCATTTGCATGATAATTATTCTTTGACTGATATTTGTGTTTATCTAAAAAAATTATTTTCAAGAAAATATTTCATGTGCGACTTTATCGGTCAGGGAGTAATTTTAAGAGTGATTGTAAATGAGGCATATAGAGTTAATGGAATTATGGAATCTCGAATCAAAGGAAAACACATTTTGTAATTGGTAACACGCCTAGTATCCAGCGCATGTTCTTTTTGTAAAAAGAACAAAAATAAATTAATAAATACAAATTTTTAAAAGAGATGCGAAAACATAAAACGGCAAAGCAACATTGACGCCAAACACAAAAATAGAAAACAAAATTAAAACCTAAAAATCCTTGGCCTGTTGTAAAGAACTTAAAGTAAATAAGTAAGTCCTGAGTTTTGGAATCCTACGTAGTGTCAAAAGGTCCAGTGATATAATCCTATGATCCGTCGTCCACGAAGATCCAAGTAGCTATGTGTAGGTATGACCAGAACAGTATAAATAATAATATCAGCAGCAGAATACTGCCAGTGGTTGGTCACTAGGTTGGTCACATGGTTAGAATGGTTAGAATATATATATATATATATATTCAAATCTATCTACATATAGATAGGATATTATTTATTCATTTATGTATTGATATATTAATCTTTCGGATAATGATAATGTCAGCGATATCATTATTATTTTCACTTCTTTAGAGTTTTTCACATCCGCGTTAGCTGATGGTATTTCACTGAATTCTGAGTGATAACAAGTCTATTCAGGTCTCCATGACTCTTCTTAGTATTCTAGCCGATTGCAGCAATGCAGTAGTCTGGATGGTCTCAATTCTTCTTCTGATTTCCAGTTCCTCCAGTCTTTTTTCCAAATATCTTGGGACCGTTCCAAGTGCACCAACTACGACTGGCATCACTTTGACCCTCATATTCCACAGCTTTTTCAGTTCTCTGCCAAGGTCCAGGTATTTGTCTATCTTTTCGTTTTCCTTCATCTTTACCCTGTAATCTGATCGAACTGTAACGTCTACCAATTGACAATTTCTCTTATATATTTTTTTTTTTTTTGGTAATCAATACAAGGTCTGATCTTCTGGCTGGGATATTTTATTTTTATTATTTATTATATTATTATTATTATTATTATAAACAAAACCTGTAGATATACCACAGTTGATAATTTATTTATTACAACGTTTGATAAGTTCGCTTAAGAGTTATTGCTAAATAATTCAATATGTAAAGCGTATAATAATCTTGATTTAACTCGCTCTCAACATTTCAACATGGTTATAAGTAGAAATGAGCATTTACCACACGCCTTATATCCCAAAAACGCCAACATCGGGAACAATATATTTTTAACAGTTTCATGAGCTTTAAAAAGAAAGGAGACATCTCAACACTCAAGGGTAAGCCTCTAAAACCAGTAGAACAATTCACATACCTAGGTAGTAATATCTCTTCCACTGAATGTTAATGCATGCATAGGGAAGGCATGGTCGGTTATAAACAGATTGTCAGTCATATGGAAATCAGATCTCTCTAACAAGTTAAAGTGACAATTCTTCCAGGCCCTGGTGGCATTAGTGCTACTGTATGCCCGCACCACTTAGACCGTGCGATCTTGAACAAATCGTGGAAACAATACCCCAAAAGGAAGCAGCGATACGGCCATCTGCCCCCTATCACACAAACCAACCTAATTAGACAGACAGGACATCCTGGATGAGTAAAGATGAACTCATCAGCGACGGCCCACTATGGAAACCAAGCACATGGGCATGCTAGTACGGGTCGTTCAGCAAAGAACTACATAGACCAACTCTGTGTGGATACTGTATACTGCGCGGAAGACCTCCCTGGGTCAATGATGATAGGGATGGTTGGCGAGAGAATGTCATGGATATCCGTGCTGCTGGCGTGATATGATGATGAGAAATACTAATATACAGGGTTAATGAAAAGTACTCCCTATTTTAATCTATTTATACTTTTTTTATAGGCAATTACGTTTTTCTCAATTCTTTAATGTATGTTCCTTAATATATATATTTACCAACCCCTCCACACGAGCAGGATGCGACACAAGGTCAATTTATTAAGCAGAGTTTAACGGGTTTGAATTCAGAGTTTTTCTTCTCCTTGACCGGTTGCCTAACCAAGGTTAAAGAGCCTAGTTTTCCCTACTATTTATCCATAGCTGGAGGGAGAATAGGATTCATACATTTCTCAAGGGTATTAGCGCTAAGTAAAATGCTACTACCACAACCAGGATTTGAACTCGGGGCGACGAGTCCATTTCACATGACTTTAACCGTTACACTACGCGCTTCCATATTATGTTTCTTAATATATAGCAATTAAATCTGTATTGTTTTTCTTTTCAAATTGATTATTTTGTTTCAAAATTCGAATCCCTATAAAGATATATGGACATTTAATTCTAAAAGAGTGTACCCTTAATATGCTGAAGGCGAATAGTGGTGCCAATATAAATTTTAAATAAAACTCCGTATTATGTGTGTTCTCAGATTCATTTTTTGTAAAAAAAAATAAAATGATTCAGGAATAAATTATAAGTTTTCAAAAATAGGCAAGAGAGTTACTTTAAAATTACCCCTATATATATATATATATATATATATATATATATATATATATATATATATGCTCCAAATTTGGTTGAGCACTTTAATTAGAAGGGATTTAATTGCAAAATTCACCGTATTCGGCGTACAGCTAACCTTCGCTCTGTTTACATAAACAAAGTTTGAGACCTCTAGTGAATTTCATTTCTGCTTAGAAATGTAGCGATTAAATAGTCTCCTATATTTGACAGCTGCTTGTGGCCGCACGGGTAAGAGGTTTTGCGAACAAAAGTTCATTTGGGGTCTCGAACCCGGCCAGAGGTAGCTGTTAAACCGTATAACCACACTGATGAGAGGTGATACCTCGAAACACGTGTCTGTGGATTACTTTATATATATATATATATATATATATATTATATATATATACTAGCAAATATATGCACCCTCCGGGTGCAAGTATTTAAGTTTTAATATAATAAAATATCATATTAAATTAGAAAGGCTAATGAAACTGAATAAGAATGCAGATAAAAAGATTTGGAACAGAGGGGGTATGATTGAAAAATAGAACAGCTTTGAAACAACTCTTCCATCATTTTCCGTTACTCCCGTCTTTCATTGCTAAATTTTCCTAATTTAACTATTTAGTTAAATTAGGAAATAAAGAATAAAATGACAGTTATTTTTTCTTGTTAATGGATTTCATTTAAGATTCATTGAAGAGATTTTTGCTTATATTCATTAAAATAAAACCAAACAATTAGAAATCAATAATACTAAGCACATATTTAATAAAATCACATTTTTAATATCAATATGCAAATTAGCCTTCCCATTAACACTGTACACCACTATTTTGTTGTATATATAAATACAATTGGATGTTTTGTATATATATAGGATGGACTAATAAAAAGGTGAAGCAATTTTATTAATAATTGAGGTTTAAATATAAATAAAATCATGGAGAATGTGATGTAAATAACGAAGGGAATTATGACTTGAGTAGTAATATAGTTTCGGTTACAGACAGAAAAACAGACAATCTCCATTATAATAAGATATATAAGTTAGGACTATGGTCTGATGGAAAGGTGAAAAAAAGAAGTGCAGAAGACTGTGTCTACGCTATACTACCTTAGATAAATGTGCTCTATCATTGATATTGAGGACTGGCGATTGTATGTACGTGTATGGATATACTTGTGTTTGTGTGTTGTGTGGATGATTGAGGAATGGATGCATGAGAGACAGAATAAGACCAAATCCATTAATCTTTTCACATGAGTCAACGATTCTTGCGCAAACACTCACATACCGAGTATACTTGATGAGTTTTATCAACATCATACTAGACATTTTTCATTTATCTATATAGTTATAGTACGTACATATATATATATAGATATATATAATATCTTTTTTTTCTATATTAGCTATCATATTTTCTGAACTGGAATCCAGCGACGGGCTCGTTGATATATGAATCTGAAACTAATACACAATTTGTCTTGATACAGTCAACTTTCTTCAGTATCAATCCATTCGAATTATTAATGGCCCCATTCTCTCATGCTTCAAATAATCAAGTACATTTATTTTTTATAACCTTTACATCAAATACGTGAAGTATACACAAAACCCTTTCAATTCTTCATATATATATATATATATATATATATATATATATATAATAGTAATTGGTAATTTGCTTGAAGCATTGTTAAGTATGTTATTATATATTAATGATTTGAAGGCAATTACAATGCATATAAAGAAATAAAAACAAAAAGACGTTTTTTTTTTGTCATATCGATTTCAAAGTAAACTTTATCTTCAGAGAACTGTCTCTGAAGATAAAGTCTACTTTGAAATATATAAGACAAAAAAACCTCTTTTTGTTTTTATTTTTTATATGCATTATAATTGCCTTCAAATCATTTTATGGGCCGGGTTAACTCAGTCGGTAGAGCGTTCGGCTAGAAACCACAAGGTTCCTAGTTCGATACCGGTTCTCGCCAACTCAGCGTATGAGTAGCACAGGGATCTGTGCGGTAAAGTAAGGAGCTGATGGTAGGTGTGGCGCTCCACCTCAGATGCTAAATACAATCTCTTGGTCTAGCCTATTAAAAAGGGGATAGACTCCCTCGCTGACTGTCTGATACCGACTTTAGGCCGCCCCGACGACTTTACTTTTTTATATAATATATATATAAATATATATATATATATATATATATATATATATATATATATATATGTGTGTGTGTGTGTGTGTGTGTAATTTTTATGCTATTGTTCATTCTTTGATTCTCATATACATAATCTATGAAATATATATATAATCAATGAAATTCTTTTTTTTTTTTTTTTCATTCTTTAATTTTCATCATGATCCGTGTCATTCGCCAGTGCACCGAACATAACGATCAAGATTAGAATAAAAGTATTAAGGAATAATCGTATTATCTGCATTCATGGATTTAAAGGTTTATGAACCTCAGCGCGTACGTGATAAAAAAAACGTGAAAAGAGTCTGTAAAAGAAAGACAACAGAAAGATGGCTTCCTTTTCGCCTTGATTTCTTTCATTTGATTAATTCCCTTCCTCTATCTTTACATTAGTTCATGAAAAGTTCTAACCATGTGATGACAAAAGTATTTGACACTTGCGACAACCGTGGAATGACGACAGTATGATGATTTGACTATTGCAACGTTTGATCTGTGTATTTAAGTGCTATAGTAGTATTATCTTATTATAATGGAGATTGTGTATTTTTCTGTCTGTAACCGAAACTATATCACTACTCAAGTCACAATTCCCTTAATTATTTACGTCAAATTATCCATGGTTTCATTCTTTTAAACCTTCAATTATTAATAAAATTGTTTTACATTATTAATACTGTTGACCATATCTACATGATATTTTCCACGTACCCCACTTGTACGGGTCAGGTACAAGGCCCTATTTATGTGGGACCACCCTCAAGACGAGACTCATGGGATGGCAGTGAAAAATTGCGTCGATCCCGTCGGCATTCCCCCTCAAGGGGGGCGCCTCAGGCGCTGGGCAATAAACCCAGCCCTTCCCCTTTAAGTCGAGGGGGCAGGTGTTGCCTGGGGGATGGCCCCCTGGGATCGACGCTGTTAATTATAGCAATGGTAACGTACCCCACCGGGTGTTCCGTTCGGCAACAGCCCTGCCCTTTAAATCAAGGGGGCAGGTGTTGCCTGGGGGGATGGCCCCCTGGGATCGACGCCATCCTACTGTTGGCGGTACGGGTGTCCCTATTAACGGCTCAGTGGCAGGTTTTTAGGTGTTGCCCCCTGGATCGACGCTGTTAATTATATCAATGGTCCAGAGGCCGAAGCCACTGTTGACCATATCAACATGATATTTACCGCGTACCCCACTTGTACGGGTCAGGCACAAAGCCCTATTACGTGGGACCACCCACAAGCCGAAGCTCATGGGTGGCAGGTGAAAAATTGCGTCGATCCCGTCGGCATTCCCCCTCAAAGGGGCTGCCTCGAGCAATGGCCCCCTGGGGACGCCAAAGAGGCCGAAGCCACTGTTGCCTTATTTAAAATCAGCAGAAAATTAGTTACAAGAAGAAATAACTGTAATTTTATTCTTTACTTCCTATTTTAACTAAATAGTTAAATTAGAAAAATTTAGTAATGAAAGACGGAAGGGGTGGAAGAGTAAGTTTCAGTTGTTCTATTTTTTGATTATAACCCCCTCTGTTTCAAATCTTTTTTTTTTCATTCTTATTTCGTTAGTCTTTCTAATTTAATATGATATTTTATTACATTAAAATTTAAGTACTTGCACCCGGAGGGTGCATATATTTGCTAGTAGTTGTAATAGCAGGAGCTGTTGCTATATCACAGTATACTAATTTAATCATTAAAACGTTTGCTATTCCGCCCTGTCGGCTGAGGCGTTAGAATGCACCGACTGCACCTCTGCAGAGGGGTAAGACTCCCCAAGGGCGCCACCTGTTGGCCGTGGGTGGCGACCCGTGATGCTTATGGATAGAGCCCAGGTGGATGAGCAGTTCATGACATGCAATACCCACTTTGGCCCTATCTTGGGCTAGACGGGCGGTCTGAGAGGCCCCCTCCGATCAATCGGTTGGTCACGTCAAGCCCTAGCACCTATATGATTTTTCCCAACCCTATTGCCCTTATGGCAAGCCCCAACCCCTTTTTATCATATGGGTGCTAGAAGGCGGTGGCTGCGGGTCTACATGTCCTAGGAATGACGTAAACTCTGTGTGATGGTGAGGTTCCAGTTTTGGAGGTTTGGGGAATGGGAGCACCCCTTCATTACCATTGCTCCCTGGTGCACTCTGACCGGGTGGTAGTACCTGTTAGGGTCCCATCTATGGGTTAAATAGAACAAATGTATTTATAAAAAATTGCATTATCCATTAAGAATTGGTTTATTTCAAAACTTTATCGGCATTAAATGACCCACTGAGGTTGATATGCCGTAAAACAAAACAAACAAACAAACGTTTGATATATTTACTTAAGAGCTATTGCGAAATAGTTCAAATAATAATAATCTTCATTTAACTCTCTCTTTCTTTTTTTTATTTCTTTCCTACTTTTAGTTATGTTCGAGGAAACAGATTAGCATTATTGGTTCCGCGCGCTCAACCTCTCTCGATAACGTGTATAGTCAGAGTGATTATAAAGTAACCCCTATTTTAATAAAATATAATTCATTTTTGAATCCTTAGTTTTACAAAAAATGAATATGAGAAGAACAACCATAACATGGAGTTTTATTTAATAATCTATATGGATACCAGCATTTGCCTTCAGTCGGGACTCGCATCAAGTGATATTCCCAGGAAATCTTGTGGAATGGCAGAAATAAAATCTCGTCCTTCAAATTCTTAAAGTTACTCCTTCAACCAACTAAAAGAAAAAAGTCACAGGCTGTAAAAGGAGGACTCTGACCGGCCATTGATGCAGATCACATCTATTCATCCGTCTCACAGGAAATGGTGATTTAGCCATTCACGAACAACATATTTCATGAAAATCAATCTTCAATATTCTCCCACTTATAGACAACTGGTCAGATTTCATCTTGCAGCATAGCGAGATAAAATTATAAATATTCTAAAATAGGGAGTTACTTTTCACTTACCGTCTATACCACAATAAGTTAAATCAAGTCGTCGGGACGGCCTAATGTCGGTATCAGCCATGCAGCGAGGGAGTCTATCCCTTTTCACTAGCGCTAGACCAAGGAGCTTATTTTAGCATCTGAGGTGGAGCGCCACACCTACTATCAGCTCCTTACTTTACCGCACAGATCCCTGTGCTACTCATACGCTGAGTTGGCGAGGGTGGGTATCGAACTAGGAACCTTGTGGTTTCTAGCCGAACACTCTACTGACTGAGCTAACCCGGCCCTATTTTAGTATTATTGTTCAATGTAAAAAATGTAATACTCTATGGCGATTTTCTTTTCTTTCCTTAGCTCTTTTTTCTAACAATCTCTTTCTTTCATTCTTTTCTGTTTTTTATTTAATTGAAACGAACGATAAGTGCTATCGCTTCCTATCCCTCAAATTCCTTTTTTTTTTATTTCTATATTTGTTTTCTTTTTCCCGCTGACGTGTATAACATTGTTTTTCTTTCTTTTATTTCCTCAGAATTACAACGATATGGTCTATATTATCATCTAAGGTGGTGAAAGTTCATAACACATGCATTAATATCTTCTGAAGCAAAACAGAATGGTTAATTATCTTATGTCATAATAGGGCGTGACACACGTAGGTAGATACTAGTCTATTAATATATATAGATTATCTATATTAGGCCTGTGTAGCCTTTTTCGAGAAGATTGTCACATGAGAAATGGCTCAGCATCAGACAGGGATGTAACTACTATATAGAATCAAGGTATTTTTCCGTTAAAACCCCAACTATATTTTACTGCAGAAAACATACCCGTAAATATCTGCCTTAAACATAAAGAAATTGATTTTTTCTCTTTTCGTTAAAAGATATTTTCAATAAAATAAAAATCAAGTCTTCGGCAAGCTATTCAGAACGTACTATGGGCCACATGTGGCAGGCGGGTCAGTTTTTCTATGACTGATGTGATTAGGATGTATTTTTTGTCTTTAGAAAGGGCAAACCGTTTGACGTAGACCTATGAAACGCAGTGTGCATAATCACTATGCTTAAGGAAATAGTTTAAAGTATGTTCTTTCTGGCATGAAAATGGGTCCTCATATCATATTCAGAAAACATATGATATACATTGTTGTTTTCTTTAGTAGTAACCCTTGTTAGAACATTAATGAATACATTTTATTTTTCTAATCCGGTGTTTCTCATCAGTGGTTCATTTAAAACATTTCATGACAGTTTATTAACTTTTTAGGTCGGTGATCAATCATCTGCGCGGAAATCAATTAACTTTTGTTTTCTCTTCCAAAATATAATGCCCAATTGAAAAAAACAAACAAAATAGCATCGTTAATTATTTTATTAGAGTTTTCTTTGCAACCTATGTTGATTTTTATAGACCAGCTCTGTGTGGATACTGCATGCTGCGCGGAGGACCTCCCGGGGACAATGAATGAGACGGATGGCGAGAGATAGTAATGGATATCCATGCTGCTTGCGCGACATGATGATGATGATGATGATGATGATGACAAGTCGTTTTAAAACACAACCACCACTGAATAAGCAAATTGGATCAGAAATAAAATTAAAAAATTAAAAATACACAAAAATTGTTATAAACTCAAAAGATTCGATTTCTTTATATATTCCTGTTATTTAAGTTGTTTATTTTTATTCTTCTTGTTTGTATTCTTTATTTTATTTTTATTTTATTTGCTTTTTATTAGGTTTTATACTTTATTAATTCGTTTTAGTTTTAATAATTTAAAAAAATCAATTATTTAATATATCATTGATTTATACCCTTAATCATTTTTTTATCTAACTTTTCTTATGGAAAATGCAAGGTAAAAAGTTAATCTAACTCCCATCGGACTTAAATAGGATGTGGATTTTATTGAATAAACTCTTCGCTTCTCTCCAAGGTGTAACTGTTGAAGATTTTGGCGTTGAAGTTTTCTGTTCGGAATCTAATGTAGAGTGGGTATGTCAGATTGGTTTGGTTTTGGTTTTGTTTTACGGCATTTCAACCTCAGTGGGTTATTTAATGCCGATAAAGTTTTGGAATTCTTAATGAATAATACGATTTTGTTTATCAACTCATGTTTTTCTATTTAACCCATAGATGGGACCCTAACTGGTACTACCACTCCGGGTCAGAGTGGACCAGGGAGCAATGGTGATGAAGGGGTGCTCCACATTCCCCAAACCTCCAAACTGGAACCTCACCATCAGATAGAGTATAACGTAATTCCCAGGACATGTAAACCACCAGTCACCGCCTTCTAGCACCCATATGATAAAGGGGTTTGGGCTTGCCATAAGGGCAATAGGGTTGGGACAATCATATAGATCCTAGGGCTTGATGTGACCAGCCAATTGATCGGAGGGGGGGGCCTCTCCGACCGCCCGTCCAGCCCAAGATAGGGCCAAAGTGGAGTATTGCAAGTCATGAACTGCTCATTCACCTGGGTTCTATCCTTAAGCATCACGGGTCGCCAACACGGTGGCCCCATTGGGGGAGTCTTGTCCCTCTGCAGAGGTGCAGTCGGTGCATTCTAACGCCCAGCCGATAGGGTGGGGGTATGCCAGAGTCTTGTATTTCAGGAGAATAGTTTTTAATATTCCAGCAGGG
Organism: Doryteuthis pealeii; assembly: GCA_023376005.1. Classification (NCBI taxonomy): domain Eukaryota; kingdom Metazoa; phylum Mollusca; class Cephalopoda; order Myopsida; family Loliginidae; genus Doryteuthis; species Doryteuthis pealeii. Next base: position 6,323,984 of record CM042144.1, on the reverse strand, counting down.
GAAAGATCTCGGAGTGATACCGGGATTTCTTTGCCGTCTTGAAGACAAATGTGCAACATAAGAAGGATTAGCTTCTATAAATTCTGCCTCTTCCACAATAGGGTCGTTCTAAGATTGTATCGTCCCCGCTTCTCCAGCAGTGTCCTGCATGCCTAGTCCGTCTCACCTGTATGGTTTGTGAAATGGGGGGCAGGTGACCATATAGTTGCTTCTTTGTGGGGTGCTGCTTCCCGACTTGTTCAGACTGCCCGCAACATTCATGTGCAGGTCCCATCTAGCTTATTCTCAAGAAGCTTTGTTAGGGTCCAGCTGGTGCAGCCATACAGCAGTACTGATATAACCACAGCCTGGAAGAATTGTCGCTTTAGCTTGTCAGTGAGATCAGATCTCCATATTATTGATAATCTGTTTGTAGCCGCCCATGCCTTTCCTATACGTGTATTAAGTGACGATCTCCTGTGGAGGCCAACACATGGACATGCTAACGTAGAACGCCACTAAGGACCTACATTGACCAACTATGTGATGATTCGGGATGCTGTACGGAGGACCTCCAGGGGCAATGAGTAATAGGGAAGGTTGGCGAAAGATAGTCATGGACACCCGTGCTGCTTGCGCAACATGATGATGATGATGAAGATTGTATGGCATGTCGTTTTATAAGCGTCTTTCCTGTTGTTGATAGCCATGATGGAACAGAACAGCCACTCGAGGATCGGTGAGGGTAGTTGAATGACCGTTCATGAGAAGTAGCATTCGTAGCAGTTGAGATGCGTGCGAATTGAATGTAAGGCTTCTAGCAAAACATTCTCCCATATAGGCAGGCTTCTTTGTGGGGTGCTCTTTCCAGGATTTCCTTAAGACAGCACGCAGCATCTAGCTTTTTCTCCAAGCGTTTTTTTTTAAGTTCAAGGGGTGCAACCATACAGTAGAACTGACCTTTTTACAGCATGGAAGAAATCTCGCTTTTTATCATATCAGAGAGATCGATAATATATATATGCCTTTCCTATGGGTATACTGACATCACTTTCTGTAAATGAGATGTTGGAAGCTTGCAATCCAGCGTGGAGTATAATGGAGATTATGTGTTTGTTTGTCTGAAACTATATCACTGCTCAAGTCACTATCCATTTTGAGCCTCCCTGCCGACCATATCTACGTACTAATAACAAGCTACAAATTAACTGGTCGAGAAATCAATTAACAAAAAGCTGATTTAACTAAATAGTTAAATTAGAAAAATTTAGCAAGGAAAGACGGGGGTGATGGAAGAGGAAGCTACAGCTGTCGGTTTCAAATCCTTTTATCTGCACTCTTATTTAGTTTCTTTAAACTTTCTTATGACATTAATACTTGCACCCTGCTTATATATATATATATATATATATATATAGAGAGAGAGAGAGAGAGAGAGAGAGAGACAGACAGACAGACAGAGACAGACAGAGACAGAGAGACAGAGAGACAGAGACATAGACAGAGAGAGACAGAGACAGCGACAGAGAGAGAGGGGGAGAGCACTGTTTACGTTTTATTTCGATTTAATTTTATCTTAGTAACTGTATGTATCCCTAAAATCTGTAAATGAAACAAAGTTTTATTTTATTTTATTTTTTACAAGGGTTTTTACATCTCGCTAATAATTTGACTCCCTGATAATTTAAGTAAATTAGGTAAGTAAAGTAAGTAAAGTCATCGGGGTAGCCTAAAGTTGGTATCAGCCAGTCAGCAAGGGAGTCTATCTACTTTTCAATAGCGTTAGACCAAGGAGATCGTTTTGGCGTCTGATGTAGAGTGCCAACCTACCATCAGCTCCTTACTTTACCGCACAGATCCTTGTGCTACTCATACGCTGAGTTGGCGAGGACCAGTATCGAACTAGGAACCTTGTGGTTTCTAAGCGAACGCTCTACCGACTGAGCTAACCCGGACCCTAACTGACTATAATTTTTTTTTTTTTTTTGTTATTTTTTTTAAGCTTAAATTTTGTACGGGGCAGGTGCATATACATGTTGTCATAATTTCCAGATACTTTCGTTAAATTCCAACTAGTACTTTTCGTTAATAATTTGAAACGCAGTGTATTTTAAAGCTGCATACTGCAAGAATTCAACATAGATTCCTTTTATTCTAAAGAGTAATAGGATACTTAAGTATTTTTCTTCAGTTTCAAATCAAAAGTTATTTCATAAGTAAAAAAAAAATAAAAATAAATAAATAAATATTTCCCAAAAATAAGACATTGATCACCAAGTGATAAAATGACTTCAGCGTTGCAAATGAAAAAATAATAATATGCGATGATCAGATAAAAGAAAGAAAAAAACTTGTCTAAACATAATAACGATAATGTCGCTTCAAACAAATTCGTATAAGTAACATAGCTCTTCTCTTCGTTGGTAAAATCTTTGTACATAAAAGCAATGATACTAAAGTGTATGATTATAGAAAAGAATTGTTTGCCTGAAGATTTGATGAACACTTATTTGCCTTTTTATGATCTATCCAAAGTGCCACAATTTTCTCTGTGGGAATTCTTCTAATCATACTCGGTGCGAAAGTAAACAATACAACAAGAACAACAATAAAAACGCCGTGTTTATCATTCATGAAACGTAGATATTTTATTACAACACGCATTTATTTCTTTGCGCTTCCATTTTTATGCCGACTCAGATTTGGTTTGTTCTCCATTTGGGCGGGGGGGGGGGCTGTGATCGATACTATAATACGCCAAAAGTGAAAATGTCGATTTGACAAAACTGTCACATGTTAAGTACATAAAATCAAACGTTTTGAGTTTTACAGCCAAAAGGAAAAAAAATCTATCTAAGTGTTGCAATTATTCACAAACAAATGAAAGGTTAAAAGGAAGTATTTTTCTATTTTAAAAAGTGTATTTGAAATGCGGATTTTACTTGTGTCTCATTTAAAAATATTTGAGAGGTATTTTCGTCTATAATCAAACTGAGAGTTTAAAGGGAACATCTAGAAATACTGTGATCTTTTTTTAAAGCTTATATAAAACACTAAGTGTTCTCTGTTCTGATGATTTTAGCTATTCTCACGGCTTATTTTAATCCAAAGTTACTCTTCTTTCTTTCTTTCTTTCTTTATATATATATATATATATATATATATATATATTATATTGTAAACAAGTTTTTTAGAATGGCTTTTTGCCGATAATTTTTGGGAGAATAAGTGCTTAATTGGAGTCGGACCTAATTTTGAAAATTAATTAATTAATAATGAATTAGGCGGGAATACCTATTAAATGTATGGCTAAACAAATCGAGAAAAATCAATCTCTGTATGTATATTTCGGCCTATTAGGCCTCATCAGCAGAGCTATAGATCGGAAGACCGCCCTGTGCGTGATTTGAAACCGGACTGCCAAGCTGACAGGCCAATCCCATAACCTCTACACTAAACGGACCTCTTAGATTTTATGATTGTTTAGAGTAGGTTAATATATATATATATTGTGTGTGTGTGTGTGTGTGGTGTGTGTGTGTGTGTGTGAGGAAAAGGGGTTGGAATGAATCCGACAGGATGAGGTAAAATATAAGGAATGAAAGAACAAAACTCAGACAAAAATGTATAGTATATTCGGAGTTTTGAACACGGCTTCATCAGCTTTTATAAAAGCTGATGAAGCCGAGTTCAAACTCCAGCGAAAATATACTACACATTTTTGTCTGAGTGTTGTTCTTTCATTCCTTAGATTTTGACTCATATATATATATATATATATATATATATATATATATATATACTCCAAAGATCAAGTGAATAAGGCTTCCTTACGACGTAGTAGTTTATATATATATAATATATATATATATTATATATATATATATATATACATATATATTAGTACATATATATATATATATATATATATATATATATATATATATATATATATATCAGGAATTCTGAATTCAGAGTTTTCCCTCTCATATACTGGTTACCTACACAAGGTTAAAGAGCCCAGTCTGCCCTACTAATTTACTCATAGCTGGCGGGAGATATATATATATATATATATATATATATATATATATATATATGTGTGTGTGTGTGTGTGTGTGTGTGTGTCTAAGTCAGTGTCAATTGAACTGTAATACAAAAAATAAAATATTCATGTCAAAATAGTTAATGCGTACAGCTGAAATATCGGGGTTGCCTTTTTAAAGATAAGAAAGAGTCCTTATCAACACATATACTCCCTAGCCTAAACCACTCACAGCAACCTGACATAGAAACCAGTGGCGTATGTGAGTTTAATGTACAGATCCTGAGTCACTAAGTTAAGGTGCTGAAAACAGAGCCCAGCAAGCCAAAAAGCCAAGCTATGACAGTTGATTCTAAATTGAGAGCAAATGAATGGCACGTGACATTATTAAAAAAAAAGGAAAACGTGGGAGAAGAAAAATAAAGGGGTTGTGAGGTGTTTTGTGCAAAGAAATGGCATGAAGTAAGAATGGGATGCAGAAACGTGTGGGAGGTAAAAAGGAAAGGATGTAAAAAAAAATCGACGGAAGCTGAGAGGCGAGTTAAAGTGGGGCACCTACAGTACACCAATGTAAATGGTGCAGCCAATATGGTAGGGACATTTTATTGCTTTAGAAAAATATCTGATATCCGATGCTTTGTTGCCCCTTGAAAATAAATAAATTTCTTAAAGAAAAAAAAAGAAAGAAATCTAAAAAATAAAAACCACTTTAACCCAAAGAGATAGAGTTCTTATATCTGGGCGGCTTCCTCTCGGCTTTTTTTTTTAAATTGGAAAGGGTGCTGTACCAGTTGCGTCGCCTTGATGGAGATGATTGCTTCCCCTCAGTTCCGGCTGGAGACCAACTTTAAGGAAGTCTAGAATAGAACAAGTCATTGTATCTCGATTACGCATTGGTCATACAAGACTAACGCACTCCAATATACTCAAACAAGAACAACAACCACAACGTGGAACATGTCAAACACCTTTGACAGTTAAACACTTATTCATGGAATTCAGGTTTCTTGCCCACATCAGAAACCGTTATTTTAAAACAAACAATATGAAAGATCTGTTTGAAAATGTCAACATGGAGGATATTCTCTCTTTTTTGAGAGAAATAAAATTATAGCATAGAATATAGACATGAAACAAATCAATACCATACAACATAATTCCCAATTATGCTAACACATTTTTAAAACCAATTACTAAAAAGTATGGTAATTTATGAGGAAGTTCGTCCCGGTCCCTGCCCCCGAAATTGCTGCCCGGTGAACTATCAAATAATAACCCCAACTAGTACCGCTGCAGCGGTGTTACTTAAAAGAAAACAACCAACTCAAATAACAACCCTAACTATCGTATCGGCGCCTATTTGAGGGGTGGGGGGCTTTTTTGTCTTAATTCTTGTTTATTTATTTTTTCCATTCGAAAGAAAAAAACATTAAAACGTTTTTTGTCGTAATTCTAATTTTTCTTTTTTTTGTCGTAATTCTTATTATCGTAATTTGTCGTAATTCTTGTTTATTTATAGAAATTTGTCATATTTCTTGTTTAGATAGTTTTGAACAGACTGAGATAGATAGATATTTTCGACAGTAAATTGATAGATAGATAGATAAACAAAACGATATAGATAGATAGATAAACACAAAACGTTGTATTATATAGATAGAAAGGGAGGAAAAAGGACATGCTACACAGAAAGTTATAGAAAGAGAGAGAGAGAGAGAGAGAGAGAGAGAGGGGGGGAGAGAGGGGGGAATAGTGGAAAGATAGTCACCGCACAGAAGCGATAACGCTAACCTGTTTCAGTCGAACATAAAAGATTAAAAGAAAGAAAGGAAGAAAAAATGAATGAGAGTGTTGAACCAAGATTATTATACTTTTTACATATTGAAAGGTTGTAATAATTAGATTATCATACAGTGGTATATCTAGAGACCCTGCTAGTATATTCGTATTGTTTCATTTCTAATATTAAAACATCAAATTTTTCATGATAATCCAAAGATTGAAAAAAAAACCCCAAAAAACTTGTAAATTCTTTTTAGTGCATTTGTAGAAGAGCAGGTACTCAAGATATTATGTATTCAGTTTTTCAATTGGGATTCAATTGGTTTTACTGCATAGAAAATGAACTTTCAAAAATATCTGTTAACACCTCCATCTATTGCAGGTTATTAAGTGCATCATTCAAAGGAAGACATTTTTTTATTTATATTCAACGCTTGAACATGAACTTCGCAAAATGAGTTTTTTTCCCTCAGTTTTTCGTTTTCTAATCTTTTCAACGCGTAACCAGTAAAATGTCAAGAAAAATAAAATGTTAATGAATGAATGAATGAATATATATATATATATATATATATATATATATATATATATATATATATATATTATTATTATTATTATTATTATTATTATTATATACTAAAGCTGAGTTTATCAACATTCTCCAGCTAAAGGATTTTTTTCTATTTATGTTATGGACACAATATTTATACTTAGATATTCCTTGGTGTTAGCACTACAAAGTGTATGAAAAAAATTCAGTTTAATTGGCTTTAATTAGGCGTAATTAGCAATTAGGTCAACGACCGACCAATCCCTGTCTTGGAGACTACCTGTCACTCTTCCCATCTCGCTTTGTCAGTTAAGTTAAACTCTGTTTGTCAGTTAGTGAGAGTGCCTGTAATAACTGAAAAATCAGCAGTGACGCCCACACCCAAGCACCTACGTACGTAGATTCATTTCTCCAGGCTAAAGAGAAATTTTTTTTAATAAAGAGGCGTAAATCAAACTTTAAAATAGATTTTTTTGAATTACTTTAATTATTAATTTATAGAGTCAAATTTAACATGATTATTAAACTTACTTTAAAATATTTCATGTAGGGTAAAAAAAAGTAGTTATATATTTAAATGTGATGGGATCTTATTCAAATGAGCAAACGTTGACTCCCCCCCATCGTTTAAGACAGTTTTAAGGGACAATCATCTCTAGGTTTCTGTTTCAGTCTCTATCTTTCCCCTACTCTTTATTTCTGTCTTATATTTTTTATGGGTAGTATGTCCTTTTTCTTCTCTTTCATTCTCTATATAAAAATCGAATCATCCATTATTTAGGGGAGGTGACGTTAATCGTAAGAAATAAGAATTTGGCGGATAAGCAACATCAGATAATCAGGATTTACATTTTTGCCTTTCATCCTGGATGATTTGGACGGTCTCATTTTTAACCAGGTAGTGTTTCAAGATGAAATAATGAAGACGAGTAATAATATATAGTTAGGAATTTATCTTTAATAATACGTGACAACAAAGATGATTGGAGAAAATCATTCACTCTATTAAAACCCATGTAGTCACGTTCAACTGTTGGTGACAGTATAATCTAGTGTAGTTGCTATACCCATAGTTATACAAGAGATTCTACCTTCCATAATTCATATTTCGATTCAAATATATTTTGGTTCTTCTGGGCACATATCCTGTTAACCCACAAAATGGTATCACGGACTCTATGTTGTATAAAGAAGAATCCTGATGTTAGAATACCCGGTTTTAGAATTCTGGAGTTGATTCACATTAGTTATATATATAATATTGTATATATTATGTATTGTATATCTATTTTTATATATACAAAGAGTTGGAATTGAATATCTCATTGGGTTGGTATGCCAGTAAACCAAGCCAAACCATTTAACGTATTGCTAATTATATTATCAACTGTTACCTGAATTCAAAATAATGAGAAAAAGCATTACAATATTCAAGATTTCTCTAGTCTCTCTATCTCTCTCTCTCCCCCTCTCTCTCTCTCTCTCTATATATATATATATATATATATATATATATATATGTGTGTGTGTGTGTGTGTGTGTGTCTGTGTGTGTCTGTGTGCGTGTGAATGTGTATATTGCTTCATTTGTCTATTTTTTAAAAGATGAGGCTTGATGATTAGATGGTGCAAATGATATACGGGTTGAGTTAAGACAGTTTTAAGGGACAATCATCTCTAGGTTTCTGTTTCAGTCCTGGCCTAGGGGGATAAAACATAGAATACTTAATATAACTTAGCACTTGTACCCACTCATGTTTAGCGGAATGAGAACAATCTACCCACCTCAATTGAATAGAAGTTTCGGTTCGAATTTCCGTGAAGGCTCCTAATTGCGACAAGAAGGTTTCCGATTTCGAAGAGAAGGTTGACGTTCAACAAAAAACACCTGACGAAGGCCTGAAGGCACATAAACTGAAAAGGTGATTATATAAGAATAAAAATGAGGTCAATAGTCCGAATAATCCAAATAATACATATACTTTTATTTAATATGGACACTAAATGATAATAAATTTACATATACGAGTAAAGATATGCACCTGGAGCGGTTACGTATTTAGGTTTTGATATCTATTAATAATGGAGATTCGCTTCCGGTTTTGGTCTGTAACAAAAACTACGTCACTACTTACGTCAAATTACCCAAAATCGTCACAACGGAATAAATACACTTAAAATTTGAACATGCAACATTAGACAGTCCTCATTGTTTTTTTTAAACAAGTTTTAATAAATACATGACTGGTATTATATATCTTTATATAGTTTGTTTTATTTTAATACATGTTTAAAGGTTACATTTCAAATCCTTTAATGAATTTGATGATTTTACTTACTTAGGGTACAAACTCGCTGACATTGAATTTTAACTCCCACCGCTCAGGCAATATGTTTCAAAAATCTATTTTTACATCGTCCGAAGGGTGTTTTTTATTTTGCTAGTCAAATTAATTAAACTAGAAATACTTGTGTTATGGTTTGGTGATAGTCGCAGTTGTTTTGCGCGGGAAGTACGAAAAGACAAGAAGAAATTGAACAAAAGAAACAATAGATAGCACTAGACAGAAATCTTAGTATAGCAAAAGAAGTGTAACAAAAGACTTCATCTGGACAAACGGGAATTTGAACAAAGAGAAAGGACTTCCGGTCAACCGAACAAAGAGATGTGTGGGCGGATTATACGTACTTAAAGGTAGAGTCAAAACAACAGTTGGGTAGCAGAGCAGTCAAGAGTTGCGAGGGCCAGCAGTTGAGGACAGCGCTTTTCAAACAGCAGTCGCGAGGGAGAGTTGACCCGTTACCCCCTCCTATCGTACCATTCAACAGGGCCCACGTGTGGCAGATAGCAGTTTTTGTAGTCTCATCTGGACTTCCTCACTTAGTAGCCGCCAACGTCAAGTTCCATGCCGTGTACACGCATCAACGAGTTAGAAGCAGAAGCAAATAAAGCGTACCTTTTAAATATGATACAGCATGCCTTGTGATTTCATTGAGCAGTATACCAGCAAGTATACGATTCAGAGTAGCGAAAGAGCGCTATGCAACACTGGTTCGTTTGATTTTACGGCAAATCACCCATTGTGTTATTTGATACTGAAGACGGTTTTGTTTTATTCATTCTTATTGGATATTCACATTTGTTTAAAACTCACTTTTAAAAATACATGTTTAAACCCATTTTTAAAAACTTATTTAACACAATAATTATTCTCTAGCCCTTCTGCCTCGGGTCAATGCCTCATATCTGTACCTGGAAAAATTGCATGGATTGTTCACTCCACTCACCGGTTCGTTTTGATTTGGTTGGCTCGGTTTCTTTGTTTAATGGTATATAAACATTTATGAGTTATTCAATTCCAAAGTCATCCTTATAGAAGGGTATTAGGTATAGTTCCTAGTTCGATACCGGCCATCGCCAAATCAGCGTATGAGTAGCACAGTGATCTATGCTGTAAAGTAAGGAGATGATGGTTGGTGTGGCACTCCACCTCAGACGAAAAAACAATCTCCTTGGTCTATCGCTAGTAAAAATGGGATAGACTCCCTCGCTGATTGGCTGATACCGACTTTAGGCCACCCCGACGGCTTTACTTTACTTAGTTCATATACTTTGGCTTCTTTATCATCAGAAATCGCAGGCAGTTAATAAATAAAATGATATTATTTTGTAGCTTGAAAATTTAGATAATAGAATCTAACAATGTATTGGGGTAAAATAATAATAATTATCTAAAAACAATTGGAAATTTAGCAAAATAAAGAAAAGAAAATGTTGAGCTATATATATATATATATATATATATATATATATATATATATATATATATATATATATATATATATATATATATATATACATACATATATATATATATATATACATATATATATATATATATATATATATATATATATATATATATATATATATATCAACCCCTCTGCACGAGCAGGATATGACACAAAGTCAATTTATTAAGCGGAGATTAAGGTTTGAATTCAGAGTTTTCCTTCTCTGAGACTAATTAACCAGGTAGCCAAGGTTAAAGAGTCCAGTCTGCCATACTATTTACCCATAACTGGAGGGAGAGTTGTTGGATGCAAATGTATTAGCGCTATGTAAAATGCAAATAACTTCGTGCAGGAATCGAACTCGGGTCGACGAGTCCATTTCATACGACCTAACCATTACACCAGGCGCCTCCTTTGTTGATCCGTATGAGCTTTATATCGAAATGAATGCAATTTGATCCTTAAAAAAACATTCATCTGTCCTATGAATAGGCTTTTTTTTTATATTTTGCTTCCGATGTTCAGCTCATTTAGAATCTATTTGGGACGATGGATGGGGAATCCACTTACAATTTGCCGAGTGATCATCTGAGTCATATATCCATACACTTTGACACCGGGACAGTGTTAAACCCTTTTTTCAATTAGAGAGGATGAACACGAGTCGTGCGAGAGTTGAGTCAACATTTCTTACAAAAAAAAACAAAAAACGTTGAATTATGTTCTCTCTCTTTTCTTTCGCCCTTTCTTTTCTCTTTCGTTTTTCAAGAAAGACTTCTTAAATTCTAATACATTTTCTCATTAGTGCTATTTTTATTTATTTATTTATTTATTTTACTGTTTGATTTAGATCCATTTTTTTTTCTTTTCTTTCCTTCAAAAAACTATAAATCATTTTCATCGACTCCGATTTCATTTACATTTATTTACTTTACAATATTACTCTTTGTTTTCATTTTCTGTGTATCTTTCCTTTCCATTCTTTCTTTCTTTAATCATTCCAACTTCTTTATAAGCGTTCCTTTCTTTCTTTCTTTCTGAATTTCATGGTTTCTTTCTGTTGTAAAGGAAGATATTTCCCCTAAAAGATAGTTGGACTCCTTCAACAGAAAACTCGTTCATATAAAGATATGAATACACGGGGTTGTTCGTAGTCATGTCATTGTTAGTCGAGTAGCTAGGCATACTGTTGGAGAACAGCGCGTTGATTCTATTATGCGTATTCGTAAACAAAAAGGAATAAATAATTAATTCATTCACAACACTTTCAAACGTTTATTTTGTTCATATTTCTTTTTCTTTTTATTTCTTCGGTACATTTTCATTTATTGTTTAATGCATATAATTGCCCGTTTCCTTCTTTATTGCATTTTCATTCATTTATTCATTTTTATATTTAATCTTTTTTCATCTAAATGAATTAATTAATCTATAACATCCACTTTTCTTTTTTTGTTCATAATATTTTCATTCATTTATTTCTACTATTCCCTTTCTTTTTCTTTCCTCGTTGGATTTTCATTCATTCATTCATTTATTCCATTACCCTTACCCTTTTTTATTCAACCATCTATGGGTTAAATAGAAAAAAACATGAGTTGATAAGCAAAATTGTATTATGCATTAAGAATGAATTTATTTCACAACTTTATCGGCATCAAATGACCCACTGAGGTTGATATGCCGTAAAACAAAACAAACCAAACCAATTTTTTATTCATTGAAGATTTATTCATTCATTCATTCATGACATTGGCCTTTCTTTCTTTGTCTTTTTTTAAAGGCATTTTCATTAATTCGTCCATTCATTCATTTATAATATTGGCGTTTCTTTATCTTTTTTGAAAAGCATTTTCACTAATTCATTCATTTATTATATATATATATATATATATATATATATATATATATATATATATATATATATATATATATATATATATATATATATATATATATATTGAAATTTCATATGTTCTTCAAATGATTAATTCTTTTAATTCATTCTATTATTCCAATTTCTAATCTTTCTTTATCATTAAATAATTTTCATTAATTCGTCCATTCATTCATTTAATATTGGCGTTTCTTTATCTTTTTTGAAAAGCATTTTCACTAATTCATTCATTTATTATATATATATATATATATATATATATATATATATATATATATATATATATATATATATATATATATAATTGAAATTTCATATGTTCTTCAAATGATTAGATTCTTTTAATTCATTCTATTATTCCAATTTCTAATCTTTCTTTATCGTATCTTTTATTCAGTTCTAAAATTATATTATTCCCCTTTTCTTTATTTCATCATTGAAGTTTCCTTCATTCATTAGTTTGTCACATTCATTTTTCTTTCTTCATCATTCAATCACATTTTATTTTTTATTTCTCCCTCATTCAATCACATTCATATTTCTTTCTTCCTCCGCCAATCACATTCATTTTTCTTTCTTCATTTAATCACATTCATTTTTCTTTCTTCTTCATTCAATCAAATTCATTTTTCTTTCTTCTTCATTCAATCAAATTCATTTTTATTTATTTCTCATTTAATCACATTCATTTTTCTTTCTCCTTCATTCAATCACATTCATTTTTCTTTCTTCTTCATTCAATCACATTCATTTTTCTTTCTTCTTCATTCAATTAAATTCATTTTTATTTCTTTCTCATTTACTCACATAATTTTTTCTTTCTTCTTCATTCAATCACGTTCATTTTTCTTTCTTCTTTATTCAATCAAATTCATTTTTATTTATTTCTCATTCAATCAAATTCATTTTTATTTATTTCTCATTCGATCAAATTCATTTTTATTTCTTCTTCATTCAATCACATTCATTTTTCTTTCTTTATCATTCAATCACATTCATTTTTCTTTCTTCATCATTCAATCACATTCATTTTTTTTCTTCTTCATCAATCACATTTCATTTTTCTTTCTTTATCATTCAATCACATTCATTTTTCTTTCTTTATCATTCAATCACATTCATTTTTTCTTTCTTCCTCATTCAATCACATTCATTTTTTCTTCTTCATTCAATCACATTCATTTTTCTTTCTTTATCATTCAATCACATTCATTTTTCTTTCTTCATCATTCAATCAGGTTCATTTTTCTTTCTTTATCATTAAATCCTTTATATATCCCACTCCTATTTTTTCTTCATTGTATTTTCCCCTCCAATCCTTATTTTTCCTTAATCTCTTAACTTCTTTATTAATAGTGTTTTCTTTCACTCTTTAAATTATAAAATTGTTAGTCATTTTTTTTCACAATTTCTTTCCACATTTTCTTCTTCAGTAATTGTCGTACCATTTTTTTCAATTCACTTTATCCCCCCTCCCTCTCTCTCTCTCTTCAATTCCTTTATACGAGTATGTGCCAATAGATTCGAATTATGACCAGAAATTCAATCTGTCATATTCGATCTCGTTAACTAATACTCATCCTTGGATTAAGTGCATGGACAAAGAAGAAGAATGTCCTGGGAATGATTTTAAATTGCATCTAATGGTGGAGTTCCAATTCTGAAGCACTGGGGAGTGGATATTACTGCTACATCACCATTATTCCCAGGTCCACTCTGACCCCGCTGGTAGTACCTATTAGGGTCTCATCTATGGGTTAAACAGACCAAAAATTGAGTATTAAAAAGTGTTTCAAAAAGATAGAGCACGTATCAAGAATTAATAAAACAAAATGCATTCAGCAGGAAATAACCCAGCAAGATTTGACATGCCGTAAAATCAAAGCAAGCAAAGAAGAAAACTATGTTGGAAGCGAAATACTTATTAAGCAAAACGACTTTTTATCCTTTTTTTTTTGTATTGTTGTGACCCCCCACCCAATCCACACAAAAAAGACAAGCATCCCAAAAATCTCGTTGCACTTTCAAGGAGATGGGAAATGCAATCCATTTTTAAATGTCAAGGGCGAACAAGTTCATTGCAATAATAATGACTGTCGGAATATTCAAATAACAATAGAATGCCAATCCAATTCATTTCGTCTTTTCAACATCTTAAGTACCGTCTATTATGACGTCATCATTGTCAAGCAGTCTGTCCTAACCACTCCCCGTTGTGACAGATGACTGAAGAGACTTATGAATGAGGTGGGGAAGTTGGAAGAGGGCAGGGGGGAAGAGCAATTCTCCCGGGCGTAAAGTAGTGCATAATTTTGAAGGTTTATCATCAAACCGGGCGTTTTTCTTTTTATAGACTAAAACGATTTCTTTTCGTTTCCCTCAATTCTTCGTTTTCTGACTCATTGTAGGTTCATTGTTCTGTTGCAGAATGCTAGGATCGATCTGCTGAGAGAATTGCCGCCATAAAAATTTAAAAAAAATGAATATAAGCACTAAATATGACGATAGGAACGACGCATATAATGATGTTAAAAGCGATAATGATACAATATGACGATAGTGGGATTCAGATTGACTTGTATATATAAAGCCGCGTGGTGTAATGGTTAAAGTCATGGGAAATGGACTCGTTGCCCCGAGTTCAAATCCTGGACGTGGTAATTGCATTTCATTTAGCGCTAATATCCTTGGGAAAGGTATGAATCCTACTCTCCCTCCAGCTATGGGTTAATAGTAGGGCAAAAACACAGCCATAGTAACCAGTAAAAACTTGGCCATACCAAGGTTAAAGAGCCCAGTCTGCCCTACTATCTACCCATAGCTAGAGGGAGAACAGTTGGTTTGCTCTTTTTCTCAAGGCTATTGATATGCATATAGACTAATATAATTTTGCATCCGGAATGGTGATTAAATTTTATATAATTCAAGAATTTATCATCGTCTAAGCTTGCATTCTGTTAGTGGTGTTATACTTTCTAAGAAAAAAAATGATCCATACAAGTATTATTTCAAATCCCCAAGATAGTTCAATAAAAGATAATTAATAAATTAATTGTATACAGAGCAATATTGAGCAAATTACGTTTTTTTAGTTTTTCCTTCTTACTGAAATAATATATTATTGAAAGAATATATATATATATGCTAGCAAAAGTACCCGGTCCATGACAGGACTAAAAAAAATAGGAACACCAGACAAAGAGTAAGGAGAAAGCAGGAGTAAGGGAGAAAATATGAGGAAAATGTTTTATCAATTTTTTTTAAAAATGCCGAGAATTTGTATTGTTGAATGTTTGTTTATTTTAGGAATTTTTTTTCTTATTGTTTACATTTAAGCGGTTATTTTTAAAAATGCATTCCTAAACTTTATTAAAGATTTAACAATAAACAAAGCTAAGAATTAATCGATAAAACCACATACAAATTACATATTTAGAATTTTTTCTTTCTAACCAAATAAATATTTCTAAGATTAAACCAGTGATACGCGAGAAATTCCATCTGAAATGATTAGGGCACAAATTTGTCAACTTCAAATTACCAGCAGCGGCGCCATTTTAAATCACGGCTGATATAGGCAGCAGCCAGTGAATTTTTCTAATATTAGCAGCAGTAGCTATGTCACGATTATCGCAAATCGTTTGATTTCTGTTTAATTAATTAATTATATCCCTTAATCAGTAAAAAATAGATAACCAAATTTGGTGTGTTTCTTAGTTATAAGGTTGTCAAGGTGTAGGCAAGATTTCGAATCTGTATAACAACTAGTTTCTGAGTTATAAGTCGACACGTACATACCAAACTTATCTTATATATATATATATATATATATATATAGAGAGAGAGAGAGAATATATAAGAAAAGGATAAGATAAGAAAAGATCAACAAAAAATAAAGGACGACTATGAAAGAATATCATCGAGAATAGAAGAACGAACAAAAGAAAATGAAGAAAGAAAGATAGACTGAAAAAGGCGATGAAAAAAGACAAAAAAAAAAGAAGAAAATTACAGAATAAAACTATGGAAAGAAATATTAGAAGAAATGCACTGAAAGAACGAAGTTAAAAAGAAGAAGAAAAAAAAGAAATAACCAAATAAACGAGATGGAAGTTAAAAAAAAAAAAAAAAAAAATTCGCATGATGACAAAATATTTCCATTTCTAAAAGAGTTGGAATAACAAAAACCAACTAAATCCAACATGGTGTACTTTTTGACTTCTCCAATAATTTTCAAACTTTGAAAATGTCAACCATTTTATATTTGATTATGTTTACTCCAAACAGAAAAGCACTTCTTCTCTTGCTCGGCATTCTGTCCATATTTTTGTGAGCAGCACGAAGTTAGCAGATTACCAAGACAAATTTAGCCTCATGTGATAGCGGCAATTTTCACTGCGTTTATAGCGTAAACAAATCCGGTTAAATTGCACTTGTCTATAAATGAATTAGGAACTCGGTGCATTTGTCCAAAACTAAAATGTTCAAATTCTTAACCCCCGCTCCACCCCGCCTCGCCTCGCCCGCCCACACACACACAAAAAATTAAAAAAAAATAAAGTTTGCATGCAGGTGTGTGCTCGTCAAACCACGCCAACACAAACTTTATAAACTTCTGTACTCAGAAATACATGTTGATATTTATAATTCTACGTATAGTGATCGACAAAAGTACATCTCACGTTTTTAGCTTTCAACTATGTGGTGCAAGTGAAGTTAGGGAAGTGATAATAGTAGCTCCATCGAACTAATGTCTATTCATTCTTTTTCAAATAGGATCAGTTAGGAGCATGGGTTGGACCGGTTCACACCGTGTGATTGCTATTTTAGGTGTTGTTACATAATTATTAGATACCTAATATTTATGTGCAATAGTGTAGAAATCAAAATAGCCGTTATAAGCTGCAGCCCATGGCCTTGAAGGATTTGAATGACAAGGCTTGACCTGTCCTGATCCTTCCTTCCTGTGGATACCGTGAGAACCGGTAGAGAGGACCCTCTCTTCCGGTTTAGATAGTAAGTAAGTTTCAGTCAGTTAGAGACTAACTGCCGAGCTCGACGGAAGGGTAAGTCGCGTTACATGCGCTCCCGTCTTAATCTGCGCAGATGTCTGGTTGGGGATTTAAAAATAAAGTAAGATCAAAGCAAATCGGAGTCTTGTGTTATTACCTCTTAAAACTAACAATGACACAGGGCTTCTGATAAAGAGAAATCCCCAATAGAAGACCAGACCCGAAGTCCCCAAGAGAGTCCAGTCCTTAGAAGATTCCAGACGAAGAAGAGATGTTAGAAGAGACCTAGAAGAACCTAAGATGTCAGAAGAACAGAAGAAGAATAGAAGTAAGAAGTAAGTAATGAGAAGAGTAGGCAACAGTGTAACATAGCCGTTTCTTTACATAGATGGTATACATCTTTTCTGTAGAAGACAAATCTTTATCGTACTGTGTTGTTCCTGTCTGATCATTCGATCTACAACAATTCACCTGGTTCTTTCAAGACCGTGTTTATATACTACTACAGCGATAAACCGGCGGACGTCACCGTAAAACGGTGACGACCCTGATTTAGTTCCTCACGCAACATCTTCCCTTTTCTGAAGAGGAAGGGATCTTTTAACTAAGGCTAGGTACTAGATAGATGTACCGTGCAAGTCTTTTTTTTTTCTCATATTTTTAACTGTCTTTAAACCACTAGTAGACAACTATGTCCTCATGACCTAGGCATGCATCGGCCACACTACCCTCTTGCCTAACAGGAATTATTCTGCCCTTTTACTCTGCAACACGTACTTATCTTGTCTAGAGCTGGTATTTACTGTAATAACTCTTCTAACTTGGCCTGGTATCTTCTTAAGATTCTGGGCGTTCTATCTTCTTAGCTGTTTCTGACTTTTTTCTTAAGATCTGGTTGAGATGTCCTGCGTTGTTAGTTTGTTCTCAGTTAACAACTCAAAACATTTCTATAGCGAATTCACATAGTTTTTATTTGAGTCTAGATCCGGATCACCCAACCCCACATTTAGGAGAATCTAGTTCCGATCGAGAGGCGCTATTGTGAACTTCATCCTTCGACGGCTAGCTAAAAACTGACTATCTACTACTAAACTCTCTCACGCTTGCTTGCTAAACAGAAAGATAGGTAACACAAAAAGGTTTGGAGACTTCACTCACAATCTCTGTAACCGTTAGGTTTGAATTTAAATACATTCTCTACACTAACCGTGCATAATTAACAGGTATACCCATCGATTATGTAACATTTAAATATTTTTTAAGACTGGTTAATGACTAATTAAGGGAAATGACTACTAAGTTCTAATTATAGGTAATAAAAGTAAAGTGGACAGAGTGGCCTATTGTTAGTATCAGCAAGACAGCGAGGTAGTATATACCCTATTTGCTAGCATTGGACCATGAAGATTGTTTTCGGTTGAGATGAAGCGCAACATCTACCGTCAGTTCCCCACTTTACGAGACGGATCAGATTACCCAATCCGTGCTATCATATATGGAATTCTAATAATTTATCAAAAATCAGGGAATTATCGGATTTTAATGAAATTTTCAGTGTTTATTTATCAATGAATGATCTTTATAATACATTATTTATTTTATTTAAAAACTTTCTCATTTTTTTCTCATAATTTTCTCATGATTATGTTGTGGGCGTAACATTTTTGCGAGTTGGTCATTTTCGATACTAATTACAGTATAAATAATGAGATAAAAGACCGAAGTTATGAATAGAAACAAAACAAAAAATTACGGTGGCTTTTCTATGAGAAAATAAGTACCGAAGATTGAAAAATAAAATGTAAAAAAATAATAAATAATTAATTTTTGGAGATTTCTTTTTTACTCATTTCGATAATTATTTAATTGATATTTTTTATGCTTAAAAATAGGGGAGGGGTACATTTTCAATAGAGTTTTTCTTCAAAACTTATTACTTTATGTGTCTAAAATAAGGTTTGCATTAAATATATATTAATTTCTAGAATCTAAAGATATAACATTTTAAACTTAACATCAGACTTTTCACAATTTAAATGAATTTTATATATTAATTTTTCATAGCAAAAACTAAATTAGAGTTTTGAAATAAAATAAGTGATGCATTACAAAATGCATTAATTGATAAATCAATACTGAAAATTTCATTAAAATCGGATAATTACCTGATTTTTGGTAATTTTTTTTGCAATCGCGAATGTTACATAAACATTGTAAACAAGCGCGTAAAACCATTGAAAAATAGACAAAATGGCGATCGCATCGATATTGACCAAAACAAATTGTTTTAAATCTATTAAAAATAAACTGCATATGTAATGATATTTTTCTTTTTTTTAGTGATGGTTGTTATCGATTTTGACAAAGTTTGACCTTAAATAATAGATTTAATTATTTTTAATTCGCTTTCAAAATTCGTAGCATATGACAAAATTGCCATGCCTAAAATAAACACGTAAAATTTTGTGCCTCATGCCGCACTTGATATATTTGAAAAAGAGCTTGATCTTTTTCAACAAGGTGTTAGAGAGCGTAAACATTACTCTTCATGAGCAGTTCCTGTTATAGTTGTTAAAAAAAGCAAATGGAAAAGTCCGGATATTTACTGATTACTCTAGTACAGTATCTAAAGTTATAGAATCGACCATAGATCACAGCGTTGTGTAATGTTATTGGATATTGACTAGGCAGGTGTTTCAAAGTCTGAAAAAAAATGATATCCGAGGATAGGCTTGTAATGATAATGAGATACACATTTTGATTGAGAGAGATAATTAAATTCCTATTACTAACTAGAAATAAACAAAATTGATTCCTAAGTTTTCTTGTATAAGCAATTCTGTCAAAAGCCAGACTGGATGGTGACTAAAAAGGGGCTAGTCTCCTTTGATCTGGGGTACCAGGTAGTTTAGGGTTGACCAAGAAAATTAAAGTACAAAAACACGGGTTCGGGGTGTTTAAAAATTTTCGAGAATGTTCCTCTTCATGAATATTCCGAACGGGAAAAGGATTTAAACACCAGCTACGAGAAGCAGACTAAGTAGTTGAGGTGAAGCACTCGAACAGGACGGACCAGAGGGTTAATTTTGGACTTGGGATCAATTAAGCCGAACTTAACGAAGAATACAATGCAAACTTAAGCAATATACAGCGAACGAAACTGAATGAGATGTTCCCCTCTCTTTCTCTTGGAAAACTGTCTGAGACAATAAATTTGTTAAAGAAGGAAATTCATGAATAAAAACTTCCTCACTACGAAAAGATTTGTGAATGGAACAAAACAAGACAAATAGTAAGCAGTACCGAGCCGGAATCGAGAACCAGAGGAAAGTAGTCGGTTGACATAAGTCAACTGACCATGATGATGAGGCGTGTCCACTGACGTATTCTCCTTCTCTGTCCACTAACAACTCCTCCTCTGCCCATTGTAACAAGATATCCTCTGAACATAGTAGTCATAGCCACTGCCCCTGATCAAAGAGGAAGAAAGAATCCGACTCGGCTACTAGAAAGCGAACGTAAACAAACTCCGACCCCAGAGTCTTGCGTCCCGTACTAAAAGACGGCTTGCCTAGTAGACGCCTTTTTAGCGCAGTGGTCTGTGCATCTGTAGCAGTACACAATACTTAGAAGAGTCACGGGAATGTGGGAATACTTGTTGTCACTCAGACTCCAGTATAAGTCAACCAGCTATGCTGTTTAGGCTATGTGATAGAAATGTAACTGTTAATCAAATAATAAGCGAATACAGCAAAATTGCACAAAAGGAATACAAGAATACCAATGAGTGGATGGGGGTAGCTGTCCCACTGTGTATTGTGAAAAAAAATTAAATTTCACTATACTTATCAATGGTATATGCACAAACCAGTATATATCCCAAAAATGAAACGCATAAAATTATCTGGTACGTTGAGATACAGACGGATCAGCTCAAATAGGACTAACGGTATGAGATGGATTTAATTATAATAAATAAACTTGTTAACTAATACATTTAGCCATAGCAGCAAATCCGACCGTGAAAGTGAAAGAAAAAGTGAAAAACTGAGAAAATACCGGGACCTAGCTAAAGAAATGAAAAACCTGTGGAATATGAAGGTGGCAGAGATACTAATTGTAGATGGAGCTCTTTGGACAGTCCCATGAGATAGAAAATAAATTGGATGAACTGGAGATTAGACGGACACTTGAAACCATCCAGACCAGTGTAATATTAAAATTGGCTAGGATACTTAGAAGGGTTCTGGAGATCACAGGATACTTGCTGTCACTCGGACGTCAGTGAAAAATTATTTGCTAAGACTGGTGTGAAAAAGAATTGCATAGTATGATATATGCACAAAACTGAAAGAGTTTTAATAACTTCTACTGTCACACCACCAACATATATCTGCTTAAGTCGGAATTCGGAAAGATTCGAAGAATCTACCCAGCAGTGTAAGTAAACATATCAAACATTGTAACAATTAAATTATCGTACTGTGGTATATCCACAGATCCTGCTAGTTATTATTGTTGTTTTTGTTATTTGTGTGGTTTCTCATAATGAATAATAGCACGTCCAATATTCTCCCTCTTAGACAAACGAAATTGGCAGTCTTTCTTACTTTTTCCAAAAATGTACAGCCTTGTTGGCTAGGGCTTTAGAATACACCGACTATACCTCTGTAGAGGGGTAATACCCCCCCCCCAATAGGGCCACCATTTGGCCGTGGGTAGCGAACCGTGGTGCTTAAGGACGGAATCATAGTGGCTAAGCAGTCCATGACATGCATCCCTCCAATTTGCCACTTACTTAGACTAGACGGGTGATCAGAGAGGCCTCCTCCAATCAATCGGCTGGTCAAATCAAGCCCTCGCACCTGAAGTGATCATCTCGACCCCATTCCCCTTATAGAAAACCATCAACCCTTTTTATCATATATGTGCTAGAAGGCGTTGGCTGAGGATCTTAATGTTAAAATTTCTCATGACTAGGTTCCAATTGTGGAGCTCTAGGAAATGTGGAGTACTTCTTGATCACCAATACACCCAGGTCCATTCTGACCCGGAGTGGTAGTACCTGTTAGGGTCACATCTATGGTTTAATAGAAAAAAATAAAATAAAGCGTAATGTTGATTTATATATCTGCACAGAACGGAGACACAATATTTCCTGGTCTACTGACGTTTTTTAAAGAAGTTTTAATAAATACATGGACTGTAGTATTGATCTATATATAGTTTGTTTTATTTTGATATATATTTAAATTTATCTGACCTTTAAAGTTTCACGAGAAAATTATTTGCAAAAAACGTTTCACGAGAATTATTATTAATTATTTACAAAAAAAGTCATGTAGTTGAGTTAATACATTTTATTTTTATTTATTTATTTTTTTACAACTGAAAATAAGAATAACTAAATAAATAAATAAAATGGAAAATTAAAGAAGGGAGAGAAAGAGAAAGAATCAAAACAAAAAAGAAAGAAAGCGAAAGAAAAGAAAATGAAAGTTAAGCATTAAAAAATCTTCCATAACCGACTTTTCTTTTTGAATTGGATGGATACATTGTTGCCATGTTTGCCACAAACATTGTCACAATTTTGACCGGATGATAAACAGACAATATTAGATACATATACAAGGTAGGATCTTAAGCATTCGCTCTCAAAAAAATATTTAGAAAAAAATAATAAAAAAAATAAAAAAGTGAAATTGCAGTTATTCGCCCATTTCATTCATAACATAAAGAAGGGGGAAGGGAGGAGAAAAGAGAAAGAGAAGAAGAGGAAAAAAAAGAAGGAAAAAAAAAAAGAAAGTATCACCACGCAAAAAAAAAAAAATTAAGCACGTCCATTTCTGATTTTTCGTCTCTGATGATAAAGTTTTTTTGAAATCGATAAGACATAAAAAACATCCTTTGTTTTTTATTTTTTATACGCATTGTATTGCCTTCAAATTTTTAATATTTTATAACATACTTAACAATGCTTCAAGCAAATTACCAATTACTTTTAGAATTTACATTATTTTTTATTCCAAAATACGCTTTTTTACACATTTCTTACTTTCCTTCCTAATTGTATTATGTTTGATTGAAACAGATTAGTGCTATCACTTCTGCGCGCTCACCCCTCTCTACATCTTTCCCAATCTCTTCTTTAGTTCTTCTTTCTGATGATATTTTTCTGTATAGCATGACGTGTTTATTCCCTTTATTTTTTATAACAAAACGGAATACCATCCAGACAACAGCATTGTTGACATCGGCTAGAATATATTAGAAGGGTCCTGGAGACCTGAGAACATATGATATCCCTTAAATTCGAGTGAGAGACCATTCGCTAAAGGTCGTGGGAAAAAAAACTAATAATATAAAAAGAAAGATCAAAAGATTCTTTATTCGTGCAAGACTCTGTATCAATTCTTCCCCCGTTGATCATTCAAAAGCGTGTGTTTGATTAGGGAATGGAATTCACTGCACATTCGACGCCACTCAAAGAGACCACCCGTCCGAGTAGACCACCCTTGACATGTTGTGCACACAGAACAAAAATATTAATGTCATGCAAACATTCTGATTTTGCACCAAGTCGCTTCTTGGCAAAAGGAAGTATTTTGTTTTGAGATCATAGAAATGTAATAAACGCTATTTCTGTTTTGGTGATTTTCAGCCTTTGTTGGAACATTTGTCTGCTCAAAGATTTACTCTGGCAGCGTGAAAACTTTGAAGACATCTATAAATTAATACTGGAGGCGCGTGGTCTAATGTTAGAGTCGTAGGAAATGGACTCGTCAACGCGAGTTCAATTCCTGGACGGAACTGTTTGCATTTCACTTAGCGCTAATACCTTGGAAAGGTATGAATCCAATTCCCTCCAGTTATGGTAAATAGGCAGGGCAGACTGGCTCTTTAACCTTGGTTAGGCAACCGGTCTAGGAAAGGAAAACTTATGAAACTATTAACCTGTTAAACTCCGCTTAAGAAATTGACCTTGTGTCGCATCCTGCTCGTGCGGAGGGGTTGGTAAATATATATATATTAATACTGCTGTTCCTTAATCTTCCCTCCGATATCATCTAGAAACAAACAGACTTTGGTTAAAAAGGAGATCGTCCAAGATGTAATGCAAAAATGTAAATACTGATTAACTTGTGTCGCTTATCCACTGAATTCTTATTTCTTATGAGTTTGGTCACCTCGGTTAAATAATGGACTATTCCATTTTTATTATAATGAAAGAAAGGACATATTCCACAGAAAAATATAATAAGTAAGAAAGAAAGACAGGAGTAAGATAGAGAGAGGAGGTGAGAATGGGAAAACAACAACACTAATCAGTTTCAATGTATATTGAAAAGAGGGAAAGCAAAAGAACGGCGAGTTAAATCAAGATTATTATACTTTTTACATATTGAAATATTGCAATAGCTCTTAAGTAAACATATGAAACGGACCGTATATTATTATACCTACTAGTATAATAATACTGGTGTTCCTACAAAATACAATCGTTATCATCTTGCAACGCCCTCTTGTTATAAAGGAGACCGTCTAAACGAATGCCGTCACCTCAGTTAAATTTCGGTTTTATTATAAAGAAAGGGAAGACAAGGAATGCTACGCAAAAATCTAATGAGAAAGAATGAAATACTGGGGTAAGATAGAGAGAAGGCGAGCGTGCGGAAAGCGATGACGTTAATTCTGTTTCGATTGAAAATAATGAAAGATGAAAAGAATAAAGAATGTGAACGAGTTTAATCAGTTTATTATACTTTTTACGTATTGATCTATTTAGCAATAGCTCTTAAGGAACATATCAATGATTTTATAATTAAATTACCAGTTACTCCTGGTACATTCACCGTTCCCGCTCCTCTGGTTTAATTAAGAAAATAATGACAGCAATGATCAACTATCTAACAATCAAGCCGCTATTAGCACACACACCACACACACACACACACACAACATATATATATATATATTAATATATATATAATTATATATACGGTCTGAAGAATTGATCAGTGCTACTGTATGGCTGCAACCTTGAACCCTAACGAAGCGCCCCTAGTGAATAAGCCAGATGGGAGCAGTACAAGATTTGCGTGCGATATTATACAAATCGGGAAACAAAACCCTACAAGAAGGCAGCTGTGCGGCCACTTGCCCCTATCAGACTGACTATCCGAGGGAGACGATCAAGTGATGCTGCGCACTGCTGAAGAAGCGGGTACTAACTCTTAAGTAATGTTCTCCCATGGAAGCTTGCACATGGGACACGCCAGTGTGGGTCGCCCAACAAGACCTATATTTACCAGCACTTTACGGGATACTGAATGCTGCGCAGAGGACCTAATGAGAATAATGAAAGATACACACGTTTGGCGAGAGATTGTCATTGATATCGTGCTTCTAACCTGACATTCTAATTTTATCATCTTGTACTGATACGACAGTAATTATAATATAATCTCTCTTCTCTCTCTCTCTCTCTCTCTCTCTCTCTCTTTCTCTCTCTCATATATATATATATATATCCCTAGACAGTGTTTTCGACGATTATGTCTCATTAGTGTGGCTAGACTTGGCAGCTACTTCTAGCCGGGAGCGAAACCGACTGAATTTTCATCAGTCCTACTCCTTACTCTCAGCAGTCTGTAGCTGTCATTAAGTGGCGAAAATTTAAAACTGATAGTATATACATTCGTGGGTTTTTTTACGATCACCAGAGAACTCAAGTCTGTAAACAACAGACGACTGATGCTTTTAGCTAAGCGGTGAAAGTTCGTTAAAGTATCCTCTAGAGAGTATACTGGGTTTTGATTCATAATATAGTTAGTTTATAATTATAAGTAAAGACAGCTTATATCATTGATAAGCATGCATATCTAAGTCATGGTAATGAAAGAAAAGTTATCCGTCTTGGTTTTAAAATTTCATAGGCGAGAAACTGACAGTCACTAAGCTGACGATTTTATGTCTTCGCTACCCTAACTATATATATATCTTATTATAATGGAGATTATGTTTACTACCTATAACTGAAACTACATCACACTGATCCTACGATTTCCTTATTCATATTCCTTAAGTTATAATTTTCAACGATATGATATAGTCATTGCTTGATTTAATTAGCATCTTTTTTTTAAGGATGTCTTCGTGTTCATGCGATGGAATGTTATAACGCTAAGTTGTATTAAAAATAAATAATAAATAAATAAACATGCTTAGGTGTTGATGCACGCGGTGTCCAGATGATTATTATTATTTTTTTTTTTTAGATAAAAAGAGGGCGAAAATTAAGAGATTAATCAGGATCAGGTGGTAAATGGCACAATATAAATGTGTTCAAATGCCTACATTTGGAAACGAGTTCGCTTTTCTTGTTCAATAAGTTTGTAATTGTATTTTGCAGGATGCACACTTTTTCTTCGATGCAAAGACCGCATTTATGCTGGCTACTTTTGTACGCTTTGGCCTTTTTGATAATTTCCCATTTTATCATAGGTGTTTTGCCCGTTGTATCTTTAATGTGCCATACATATTTGGATTAGGTGGTACTATTTGCATATCTTCTGTTATTGAAGCTTAGAGTGTGGTTGTATACACACACACTCACACACACACACACAATACACACACACACAACATATATATATATATATATATATATATATTATATATTAAATTTTTACTTGAAGGCACTTACAACGCATGTATCGCATAAAATTCGATACTTTTTCTTATAGAAAATGAACTTGACAAGTGTAATCCGGCAAAGGATGGCTCGGTGTGTAGAATACCGTACAGACTGTTTCGACCTTTATTAAGTCTCATCAGCGGTATATACTAACGATTTCCTCCGACAGAAATCGAAACCTGGGACTTCAGCAGACACAGTGAAACACTAGTGAAACACTTTTATCGCCTCGGCCACAGTACACAGCTGACATCCTAGCGAAATTAAGCTTGTCAAGTGATACTTACACGCTCTACCATAATAGGTAAGGGGGTGTTAGTTGGAGAATTAATACAACAGACCGTATGCCCTTCGGCGAAGTGAATAAGATTTTTGGATGCTTGTTTATTTTAGAAACGTTGCTGATAAAAGTATATATTAAATTTTTACTTGAAGGCATTACAAACGATTCCAGTTATATATATATATATATATATTATATATATATATATATATATAACTGGAATCGTGACAAACCTTCTGATATGGGTAGACATCGAGGCCCATGTGTAAGACAGTTTATAGCGATGAGGACGATTTACAGAAGTGGGGGCTGGCTACACTTTCTCTTGAAAGGGCATATCGATGGTAGCTGTAAGGGGTTTGATGTAAGTTGGATCGAACAGCCCATCCTGAATCGGTCTCTACAGTGGCGGTACTAACGGACGTCACGACTCCTACACTTGACCGACCTGTGTGACAGGGCTTGCCCCATTCGAGGGCTGGGCTTCTCAATCACGTATCGTCGCATACGTGAGGAAGACGGAAGGGATCACATGTGTTAGGGTACATAAAACAAATCTAGATCCTTGGACATCTGCTTGCACACACAAACAAACATTTGTAGAAATTCTGTGAAGAGTGGCAATCACCATAATAAATATATTATTATATATATATATATATATATATACAGATATTGACTTTTTCGCGATTTGTTACGCCTTACATTTTAAACCGATATGCACGCTAATTCATTTAAATTAAACTAATTAACTTCAAATTAGGTATGACTTCAATTAAGCCTAATCCCAAAATTGTCGGCTATCGCCATTTCAAACAGATTGTTTGTCCACTTCAATATTTATTAACATATATATATATATATATAAAGCCATTCCAAACATACCTTGTTTACAACTTATCATATATATATATATATATATATATATATATATATATATATACTGGCTGTAATTAATTCCATGCATTTCCTAAGAAACATAAATCAGAAACTTAAGTGGAATCTCAAACAGCAGCCGAAGAAACTTTAGAAGTTTAAGAAGCCGGTTTACATTCAACATTTGACGGCAAGAATCCATCTGAGCAGAGAAAGATGAGAAGAGACACAAAACATTTACGAAAATCACTTAAGTGCCGTATTTATTAAACCCATTCGACATCGGATCTCCTGCAAGTTCCTTTGTCTTCATTTGATGTGGCCATTTAAACTTTCGTACAGAATACTGACCACGAAAATCGTCTCTCCTCGTCTTACATCCCTTAATAAAGAAGCGAACCTTTTATGGGTTAAGTTCCCTTGTGTTTATTGACATTCTGGTTAAACGGCAGAGCGATAGACGAAAACCTCATAAATCATCTATGACATTTTAGCCCGGTGTTCTCGTATCGAGAAAGGCCGTGTCATCGTCGGGGCACTGATTGACGTGGGTGGCCACTCAGTTTTATTGTGCGTTTTATTTTTGTAATCGTCTGTATTATTATTGCAATGGAACGATTTCGCTTAGAGAATTGTTTTTACCCTTTTCTTCCTTTATCTACAAATATTTCTTTCCTCGGGATTCTTTTAGATACACCTTGTCAAAATTCATCGGTAGACTTTGAAATCAGGGAGTAATTTGTTTTAACTTTAAATCAGGGAGTAATTTTTTTTACCCAATACTTTGAAATCAGGGAGTAATTTTTTTTTACCCAATATTTGAAATCAGGGGAGTAATTTTTTTACCCATTATTTTGAAATCAGGGAGTAATTTTTTTTTACCCCCATACTTTGAAATCAGGGGAGTAATTTTTTTTACCCCAATACTCTGAAATCAGGGGTAATTTTTTTTTACCCCAATACTTTGAAATCAGGGGAGTAATTTTTTTTTTTAACCCCAATACTTTGAAATCAGGGGAGTAAATTTTTTTTTTACCCCAATACTTTGAAAATCAGGGGAGTAATTTTTTTACCCCAATACTTTGAAATCAGGGGGAATACTTTGAAAATCAGGAAGTAATCTTTTTACCCCAATACTTTGAAATCAGGTCAGTATTTTTTTTTACCCCAATACTTTGAAATTGGAGTAATTTTTTTTACCCAATACTTTGAAATCAGGGGAGTCATTTTTTTTACCCCCAATTATCATTTTTTTACCCAATACTTTGAAATCAGGGAGTAATTTTTTACCCCAATACTTTAAAATCAGGAGAGTAATCTTTTTACCCCATACTTTGGAAAACAGATCAGTATTTTTTTTTTTTACCCCAATACTTTGAAATCAGGAGAGTAATCTTTTTACCCCAATACTTTGAAATCAGGTCAGTATTTTTTGTTTTTATCCCAATACTTTGAATCAGGGAGTATTTTTTTTTTACCCCAATACTTTGAAATCAGGGGAGTAATTTTTTTTACCCCAATACTTTGAAATCAGGGGAGAATTTTTTCTACCCCAATACTTTGAAATCAGGGGAGTCATTTTTTTACCCCAATACTTTTAACAAAAAATGAAACTGACGAAAACATAAATTAATACGTTAATTCATTTGTAAGTTTTTTTTTAATTATAGGACAGCATTAATTGATGTTGTATAGATTTAAAGTTGTTGCGTAGTGATTCAGTTCTACACTATTTTTTACCCCTGCATCGTTATTTTAAGGGAATTGAGATAAATAATGTATTAAGTTCTATATTGAAAAACTGAGAATTACAATTCGCTGGTAATTTTGCTGAATATTAATGATATTTCTATTTCAGAGTACATAAAAACAAAATTTGAACAGTCCACTTTTACAGTTCTGAGGTAAAAATGTGCATAACTGAATTACTACGCACGACTTGATGCTGTCCTTTAATTAAAAAAAGAAATCTTATAAATGAATTAACGGTATTAAGTTATGTTTCCTTAGAATTTCCATTTTTATTAAAAGTATTAATCCCAGTTTAGAAATTATATATATACACATTTAGACATTTTCCCACTCACATCTGTCCGATAGACTATCGTAAAAAATAAAACATACACTCCTGAATTCAGTCTACCAATTCAACCTGTCGGCTGAGGCGTTAGAATGCACCGACTGCACCTCTGCAGAGGGTAAGATTCCCCAATGGGCCACCTGTTGGCCGTGGTGGCGACCGTGATGCTTAAGGATAGAGCCCAGTGGATGAGTAGTTCATGACATGCAATACTCCACTTTGGACCTAATCTTGGGCTAGACGGGCGGTCGAGAGGCCCCCTCTGATCAATCGGCTAGTCACGTCAAGCCCTAGCCCCTATATGATTTTCCCAACCTATTGCCCTATGGCAAGCCTCAACCCCTTTTTTATCATATGGGTGCTAGAAGGCGGTGGACTGAAGGTCTACATGTCTGGGAATGACGTTAAACTCTATCTGATGGTGAGGCTCCAGTTTTTGGAGGTTTGGGGAATGTGGATCACCCCTTCATCACATTTGCTCCTGGTCCACTCTGATCCGGAGTGGTAGTACCTGTTAGGGTCCCATCTATGGGTGAATAGAAAACAAAGTTTTAAAAACAAAATGGTATTATCCATTAAGAAATTGATTTATTTCAAAATTTTATCGGCATTAAATGACCCACTGAGGTTGATATGCCGTAAAACAAAACAAAACAGAAAAAGTCTACCAATTATCTCGTGGATCTATACTTTTCTGTACTTGATTTTTGCTACAGAATATTTTTAATTAGTTTAAAGCTTCATTCAGCTGAATAAATTCTATTTTTTATTTCTAACTGAAATTTAATGAATTTGAATTGATCAGTCAATAGAGCATGAATCTAAGAATCGCATGGCTCTGGTTGCGATACCGATCCAGCCAATTTTCCATAAGCAGCATAGCTTACTAGAAACGATTGCCACTACCAGACTGTGCTACTCCAATGCAACAACCGAGCGAAAAGTTTCGCCACGTCTTCGGTGCTCGGCGACCTTAGATTTGGAATACCCAATTATACGTATAAGTTGCCTAACCAAGATTAAGAGACCACTCTGGACTACTATAGTCTTCCTACCATATGCTGTAGGGAGAATAGTTGAAGGAATATTTTCCAAGAATTCAGCGCAATGGGAAATGTAAACAGTCTCGTCAAATGATTTGAACCTCGTGTTGAGAGTCCACTTCCTATGATTCTAACCATTTTTACCACGCGCCTCTCTCTCATATATAGATATATATATATATATATATATATATATATATATATATATATATATATATATATATATATATATATATATATATATATATATATATATTATATAGTATATATATAAAATATATATATATATAATATATATATTATATATATATAATATATATATATATATATATATACGCACACACAATATATATATAGTATGAGACTTATGATACACAAGCGATGTATTTATGATATGGGCTTTTTTTAGCCGACAATTTTGGGGAGAATATGCTTAATTGAAGTCGTAACCTAATTTTGAAAGTTAATTAATTAATTCTATAATTAAATTAGGCGGGCATACCTATTATAAGTAAGGCTAAACACGAGAGAAAATCAATCTATGTATGTACATTTCGGCCTATTAGGCCTCATCAGCAGAGCTATAGATAGAAAGACCGCCTTGTGCGTGAAATTCGAAACCCGACTGTCAAGCTGAGAGGCGAGCATATCTTACCCCTACACCAAACGGACCCCTCTTAGATTTTTTTCTTTGTTTGTGTGTATTGTCTTCTGTTGCTGACAACACAACACGCGCGTTGACGCTTTGATTTCATTTCACGACGATTTGTCAGAGGTAATACGTCATGAATATTATAGTTTAACTTTTGTCTTAAGTCGGTTGATGTTATTGATAATCGTCTACCTTGGGAGGTGAGATCTCTGAATCAAATTGCCTGAAAAAACGAATGATTTGGCGCCACATTTGTTGTTCAAGGAGAAATGTCAAGGGTTCAATCCCCGAGATGATAAGAACAAACCCTCGAAGAAGCGTGGTAGTGCTGGTTAACAGATGCACAGTGGCTTTATTTTTAAGTAAAGAAAACATATTGGACGTTACTAAATTTTAGTAACTTATTTTTCAACGTCCCCCTCCTCTCATCTGACTGTCTCCTTCAATATATTATTATATATAATAATATATATATATAAGGTTAAGTAAAACACAAAATGTGTTTATTTTTATATGGCTTTAAGTCCGACAATTTTTGAGATATGTGCTTAATTGAAGTCATAATTAATTTTCAAAATTAGGTATGACTTCAATTAAGCACATATCATTCCAAAAATATATAGGTCTATGTGTGTGGTGTGTGTGTGTGTGTGCACATATATATAATATATATATTATTATATATTATTAAATAGATATATATTAACTTTCAGAAGAAAAAAACTAAACCGTCATTTCCGTAAAAATCCTTGTATGAAATATGTTGGTGCACCCTACAGGGAGCTATTCAGTAATAGTATTAGACAGAGAGATTTTGAGGATCCAGGTGGAATCATCCCTTACTACCAGTCATTTGATACCTTAATATTATATATAAATATATATATATATATATATATATCTATATACTTACCAAACTCCTCCATCAAGTAAGATGTGACACAAGGTTCGATATCTTAAAGCAAAGTTTAACAGTTGCATTCGGAATTTTCATTCTCCTAGACTGCTTACCAAGCCAATGGTTAAAGAGCCCAGTCTGTCCCACTATTATCCTAATTGGAGGAAGAATAATTGGATTCATACCTTTCCCAATGGTATTAGCGCGTTAGGTAAAATGCAAACAGCCTAACCATGAATTTGAACCGTCTCGCGATTCATTTCCACGACGGTGACCATTTACATGCCAACACGCACGCACGCACGCACACACACACAACACATGTATATAGTGCGCGTAAGTGCATATATGCTGTGACTGTTTGGGCATATATTGCGGGCTAGAGTGTGATCAATAGTCAGACGGAGTCAGTTTACTATCAGTTTCTCGCTTATGCCCATGTAGGCAAAAAGTGATAGTTGATTTTTTGTCTACACTATCTTAAACATGTAAATATATATTCTTTGTCAATGATATTGACCACTATGAATACAGAGAAAACTATATATAGGGGCCGGGTTAAGCTCAGGTCGGTAGAGAGCATTCGGCTTAAGAACCACAAGGTCCTAGTTCGATAACCGGTCCCGCCAACTCAGGGCGTATGATAGCACAGGGATCTGTGCGGTAAAGTAAGGAGCTGATGGTAGGTGTGGCGCTCCACCCCACTCCAGATGCTTAACAATCTCCTTGGTCTAGCGCTATTAAAAAGGGGGATAGACTCCCTCGCTTACTGGCTTGTATATCCCGATTTTTAGGGCCGCCCCGACGACTTTACTTTTTCTTTACAATATTATATATAATTATATATATATAATAATATAGTATTAATATAGGAGAGAGATTTTAGTAATTTACTAATCTTATTCAGATGGGTTGCAGGGCTGAATTATGGGGTACCCAGTTAGAAATCGAACTCATTACCTAATGGTCTTCTAATCATTAACACGTGAAGTGCCCAATTATATATAATGATATAATACTAATATAATATATATATATATATGTTTGTGTGCTATGTTATATTGTGAATATATATATAGTTATATATATATATATATATATATATATTATATATATATATTCTTCTCTCTTGTATGGTATACGTGTATATGTGTACATGTGTGTGTGATTTGTTTATGGAGTCTTTTATCTCAGTTACTAACAAGCATAAATATAGGTCCTCAATAATTACACGTAATTAGATTATGATTATATTTATATGCAAACATACGCACTTACGTACAAACCGTAACATCTCTGGCTCACTGTAGCACTAATTTTAAATTTCACACTGACACACTCAGGCACAACTGCAAATACATACTGTGTTTAAAATCAAAAATTATTGCCTCGCAAATGAATGTGTTTGGTACTGAATTGCATACATATTCAATAACGTTGTACGCGGAACAATGAAATATTAATTATGCCTTTCATACTTTCATATAGAGTGGAGAGAAAGAACAAACAGTTGATTTAGATACTCATACGGTCAACTTTAGGAGAAGGGGGAGGGGGAAGAGGGGGTTAGTATGAGAGAGTTGCCATCGTAAGTCCTTTGCTCTGACTGATTTTAGATTGTCCTTAATTTGAGAAATTACAGCCAAGACATAGGGCATTGTAGAGAGAAAGAGAGAGAGAGAATAGATAGGAGACAGGGAGAGACAAACACAAAGAGAGAGAGAAAAAGAAGAGAGAGGAGAGAGAGAAAGAGAGGGGGGGAGAAAGGAAAGGAGGTAGGGAGAGAGGGAGGAGAGATTGACAGACATGTCGTATAAGAGAGAGAGGGGAATAGGAGAAGTAAAAGAACAAAAATGAAAGGAAATGCATACTGATAATGAGATATGAACGAGCATAGAAACAATTAGAAGAAAGGGTGTAGAAACTATATATATATAATATATATATATTATATAATATTGTATATAATTATATAGTAAGGACAGACAGACAGACAGACAGACAGAGACGCGTAGTACGAAGGAATCGACTGAGAATTGTAATCAAGTGCTTTGCACTGGCTGATTTAGAGTGTCCGTTAATTGAGAATTACAACCAAGACACGACATTTGTGTGAACCTGAGAGGGGAGAGAGGAAAGACAGACGATAGACAGAGAGACAGAGACAGAGACAGGAAGACAGAGAGACAGAGACAGAGACAGAGACAGACAGAGACAGACAAGACAGACAGACATGACAAACAAGAGATAGAGGGAGACAGGCAGAAGAGAGGAGAAGATAGAGAGAGAAGAGAGAGAGAGAGAGAGAGAGAGAGAGAGAGAGAGAGCTAGAGGGCGTATTTATAGATATCCTCTTACTGCAATGAAATTAGACACTTTTAGCGATAGACACTAATTTAATAAATTTTGAAAGGCCTTCTCTAAAATTGGGTCAAATTTTAGATTTGAAAACTTTGATGTAAATGATTAATAACTGGCGACCACCCATTTAGAATGTGCCATTCTTTCTTTCCTTTTAAGACGAAAAGATTTAAAATCTAAAATATTAGAAGGGTCTCAATATGAAAAGCGTCAATCATTCTCAGTTTCCCGTACACTTCTGTCCTACACACTTCGTTATAATACATACACCACACACACACACACACACCACACACATATATATATATATATATATATATATATATATATATATATATATATATATATATTATATAAACATTTTTTATGATGAAACAAGAAAATACAGGCTCAACACAAATCGTGAGAGCTATTATTATTTTAATTTGTTGAGTTTTAAAAAAAATAAATGCTTATTATAGACAGCTACCAGGTTGTCTTGCTAGGTCGCAATCATATTGTGATTGAAAAATTTTTTAAAAACTTTACCATATATATAAAAATTGTTTTTTAAAAATACATACTTTTTTAAATATATGTGGAATTATTTTTTTTTAAATTTTCAAAAGAAAAATTTTCTATATTTAATACTAAAGGGAGTAACTTCTTTAGCATTATTTATAAAAAAAATGGCAATTTTGAAAAAAATTGAACATTTAAAAATCCGAAGCGTATAGCGTCCACAAAGCAACCGACGTTATTTGCAGTCCAGAATATAACATCAAGAAAGGATCTTCAAATAAACCCATAAGATCTAATTTGAACAGCCTGTATGATTGCGACCTAGCAAGACAACCTGGGTAGCTGTCTATAATAAGCATTATTTTTGAAAAAACTCAACAAATTTAATATACTTAGCAAATATATCGCACCCCTCGGGTGCAAGTATTTAAAGTTTTAATGTAAATAAATGTTATTTAAATTAGAAAGGCTAATGAAACTAAATAAGAATGAAGTATAAAAGATTTTAGACGGGGGGGGTATAATTGGAAAATAGAACAACTGAAGGTTACTCTTCATCTTGTCTTTCATTGCTAATTTTCGCTAATTTAACTATTCAGTTAAATAGGAAGTAAATAAATAAAATTACAATTATGTCTTCTTGTCAATGAAATTTTCTTTTAAGATGTATCCACAAAGACTTTTGCTCATCTATTCATTAAGTTAAAACCAAATAATTAGAATCAATAATATACAATACATATTGTGTGTAAAATCAAATTTTTAATATCAATATGCAAATTAGCCTTCCCGTTCACAAAGATGTAAACCGGCAATTTTGTTGTATATTAAATACATTGCATGTTAACATAATGTAGATTATGACCTATAATAAATAACACAAAACATTTTTATTGATAATGGGTTTAGATAAAAATAATCACGGTGAATGTGACGTAAATAACTAAGAATTGTGGACTTGAGTAGTAATTAGTTTTCGGTTACAGACAGAAAAACCTCTATCTCCATTATATTATAATATATAATTATATATAATATTATATATAAATCCCTTTTCACGTCCTTTCCTCTCCTTTTATTTAATCGCCTTGATAATCGTTTTCATGCAGGGATGTTCAGCACTACACATGATCTAAAAGTATTCAAATTGGACGACACATCTACAATAGTGTGTTGAATGACCACTTACTACCAAGGGCAAATAATTAATCCCTATTTTCCCATAATAGCAGGGCGGACTGGACTCTTTAACATTGGTTTTGGAATCTGTTCTAGGAAAAGTAAAATTATGTTTAATTCTGCTTAAGAAATTGAGTATGTGTCGCATTCTGTTCATGCAGAAGTTTTGGTATATCATACAAGAATGGCTTTGGCATTTAAGAAAATAACGGATGTTGTTATAACAATTAAACCAAGAAACCAAATTATCAGGTTCATTTTGTCGTCTGGATTTCATTAAAAATTAATTGAGGTTTTCGTGAATTGTAAAGGGTTAGTAAGACAAGGTAAATGAAATTAAAATTTCTCTCTTTCTCTCCCTCCCCCGTTAGTAAATTAACAATTACGATTCGCTCTCTCTCGCAGGCCACTCTCTTCTCGTCTGTCTCTCGTCTCTCACACATCATCACACACACAACCATCACACACCACACTCCTCC
>CM042144.1:6276009-6286776 GCA_023376005.1 Doryteuthis pealeii | reverse complement strand
GCACCAACCACACCACCCAAGAGAGAGTATAAATACACTTGTTATCACGAGACGAGGTGATTTATAAGCGCTCTCACGCTCTCTTAAATTTTCTAATAACATTAGACGCCGTAGATGTGATGAACCAGAGTCTTCGTCGTATGGTCTTGTAAGCCTTCTCCCAGACAGTCGCACCACACAATATAACAACAAAAACACACATCGTGTTATGTTCTCGCACGCACGCGCTTATCTCTGTCAGCGCACACGAGCGCCGCGAGCGAGCGAGAGCGCGAGAGAGGTGTCTTATCGTGCCAGTCAGAGTGATATGCCTGTGTATCTGGGAGGTGCGCGGAGTTCGCACCGCAGGACATGGATATATCGTGTGCGCGTGTGAGAGGTCTATAGGTATGACTCTAGTTGTCTCATTAGTGCTATTTTTATTTTTTTAATTTATTTATTTACTGTTTGATTTAGATCCTTTTTTTTTTCTTTCTTTCTTTCCTTCAAAAACTATAAAATCATTTTCATCGACTCCGATTTCATTTACATTTATTTATTTTACAAACATTACTCTTTGTTTTCATTTTATGTGTATCTTTCCTTTCCATTCTTTCTTTCTTTAATCATTCCAACTTTTTTATAAGCGTTCCTTTCTTTCTTTCTGAATTTCATGGTTTCTTTCTGTTGTAAAGGAAGATATTTCCCCTAAAAGATAGTTGGACTCCTTCAACAGAAAACTCGTTCATATAAAGATATGAATACACGAGGTTGTTCGTAGTCATGTCATTGTTAGTCGAGTAGCTAGGCATACTGTTGGAGAACAGCGCGTTGATTCTATTATGCGTATTCGTAAACAAAAAGGAATAAATAATTAATTCATTCACAACACTTTCAAACGTTTATTTTGTTCATATTTCTTTTTTTTATTTCTTCGGTACATTTCCATTTATTGTTTAATGCATATAATTGCCCGTTTCCTTCTTTATTGCATTTTCATTCATTCATTCATTTTTATATTTAATCTTTTTTCATTTAAATGAATTAATTAATCTATGACATCCACTTTTCTTTTTTTGTTCATAATATTTTCATTCATTTATTTCTACTATTCCCTTTCTTTTTCTTTCCTCGTTGGATTTTCATTCATTCATTCATTTATTCTATTACCCATACCCTTTTTTATTTATTAAAGATTTATTCCTTTATTCATTCATGATATTGGCCCTTCTTTCTTTGTCTTTTTTCAAAAGCATTTTCATTAATTCGTTCATTCATTCATTTATAATATATATATATATATATATATATATATATATATATATTACATATATATATATATATATACATATATATATACATACATACATATATATACATACATACATATATATATATACATATATATATATATATATATATACATATATACATATATATACATATATATATACATATACATACATACATAATATATACATATATATATATATACATATATATATACATATAATATATATATATATATAATATATATATATATATATTATACATACATATATATATATATATATATACATACATACATATATATAATACATATATATATATATACATACATACATATACATACATATATATATATATATACATATATATATATATATATATACATACATACATATATATAACATACATACATATATACATACATACATATACAAACATACATATATACATACATACATATATATATACAACATACATATATACATACATACATATATATATATACAAACATACATATATATATATATAATATTACATATATATATATATAACATAATATATATATATATACATACATATATATATATATATATATACATATATATATATATATATACATACATATATATATATATATATACATATATATACATATATATATATATATACATATACATATATATATACATAATACATACATATATATATATATTATACATACATACATATATATATACATACATACATATATATATACATATACATATATATAATATATATATATATATATATATATATATATATATATATAATATAACTGAAATTTCATACGTTCTTCAAATGATTAGATTCTTTTAATTCATTCTATTATTCCAATTTCTAATCTTTCTTTATCGTATTTTTTATTCAGTTCTAAAATTATATTATTCCCCTTTTCTTTATTTCATCATTGAAGTTTCCTTCATTCATTAGTTTGTCACATTCATTTTTCTTTCTTCATCATTCAATCACATTTTATTTTTTATTTCTCCCTCATTCAATCACATTCATATTTCTTTCTTCCTCCGCCAATCACATTCATTTTTCTTTCTTCTTCATTCAATCATATTCATTTTTCTTTCTTCTTCATTCAATCACGTTCATTTTTCTTTCTTCTTCATTCAATCAAATTCATTTTTATTTATTTCTCATTTAATCACATTCATTTTTCTTTCTTCTTCATTTAATCACATTCATTTTTATTTCTTTCTCATTTACTCACATAAATCTTTCTTTCTTCTTCATTTAATCACATTCATTTTTATTTCTTTCTCATTTACTCACATAAATTTTTCTTTCTTCTTCATTCAATCACGTTCATTTTTCTTTCTTCTTCATTCAATCACGTTCATTTTTCTTTCTTCTTTATTCAATCAAATTCATTTTTATTTATTTCTCATTCAATCAAATTCATTTTTATTTATTTCTCATTCGATCAAATTCATTTTTATTTCTTCTTCATTCAATCAGATTCATTTTTTCTTTCTTTATCATTCAATCACATTCATTTTTCTTTCTTCATCATTCAATCACTTTCATTTTTCTTTCTTTATCATTAAATCCTTTATATATCCCACTCCTATTTTTTCTTCATTGTATTTTTCCCTCCAATCCTTATTTTTCCTTAATCTCTTAACTTCTTTATTAATAGTGTTTTCATTCACTCTTTAAATTATAAAATTGTTAGTTATTTTTTTTCACAATTTCTTTCCACGTTTTCTTCTTCGGTAATTGTCGTACCATTTTTTTCAATTCACTTTATCCCCCCTCCCTCTCTCTCTCTCTCTCTCTTCAATTCCTTTATACGAGTATGTGCCAATAGATTCGAATTATGACCCAAAATTCAATCTGTCATATTCGATCTCGTTAACTAATACTCATCCTTGGATTAAGTGCATGGACAAAGAAGAAGAATGTCCTGGGAATGATTTTAAATTGCATCTAATGGTGGAGTTCCAATTCTGGAGCCCTGGGGAGTGGATATTACTGCTACATCACCATTATTCCCAGGTCCACTCTGACCCGCTGGTAGTACCTATTAGGGTCTCATCTATGGGTTAAACAGATCAAAAATTGAGTATTAAAAAGTGTTTCAAAAAGATAGAGCACGTATCAAGAATTAATAAAACAAAATGCCTTCAGCATGAAATAACCCAGCAAGATTTGACATGCCGTAAAATCAAAGCAAGCAAAGAAGAAAACTATGTTGGAAGCGAAATACTTATTAAGCAAAACGACCTTTTTTTTTTCAACATTTGGCTGCGGACTTAAAGATGTAACTTCCTATCCCTTTTTTTTGTATTGTTGTGACCCCCCACCACCACACGCACCCACGAAAAAAAAAAGACAAGCATCCCAAAAATCTCGTTGCACTTTCAAGGAGATGGGAAATGCAATCCATTTTTAAATGTCAAGGGCGAACAAGTTCATTGCAAT
The DNA here is from genome assembly GCA_023376005.1 of Doryteuthis pealeii. Taxonomy (NCBI): domain Eukaryota; kingdom Metazoa; phylum Mollusca; class Cephalopoda; order Myopsida; family Loliginidae; genus Doryteuthis; species Doryteuthis pealeii. The sequence continues at coordinate 6,283,032 of CM042144.1, read as the reverse complement.
AATAATGACTGTCGGAATATTCAAATAACAATAGAATGCCAATCCAATTCATTTCGTCTTTTCAACATCTTAAGTACCGTCTATTATGACGTCATCATTGTCAAGCAGTCTGTCCTAACCACTCCCCGTTGTGACAGATGACTGAAGAGACTTATGACTGAGGTGGGGAAGCTGGAAGAGGGCAGGGGGGAAGAGCAATTCTCCCGGGCGTAAAGTAGTGCATAATTTTGAAGGTTTATCATCAAACCGGGCGTTTTTCTTTTTATAGACTAAAACGATTTCTTTTCGTTTCCCTCAATTCCTCGTTTTCTGACTCATTGTAGGTTCATTGTTCTGTTGCAGAATGCTAGGATCGATCTTCTGAGAGAATTGCCGCCATGAAAAAAAAAATGTATATAAGCACTAAATATGACGATAGGAACGACGCATATAATGATGTTAAAAGCGATAATGATACAATATGACGATAGTGGGATTCAGATTGATTTGTATATATAAAGCCGCGTGGTGTAATGGTTAAAGTCATGAGAAATGGACTCGTTGCCCCGAGTTCAAATCCTGGACGTGGTAATTGCATTTCATTTAGCGCTATCCTTTATCCTTGGGAAAGGTATGAATCCTACTCTCCCTCCAGCTATTGGTTAATAGTAGGGCAAAAAAAACAGCCATAGTAACCAGTAAAAACTTGGCCATACCAAGGTTAAAGAGCCCAGTCTGCCCTACTATCTACCCATAGCTAGAGGGAGAATAGTTGGTTTCCTCCTTTTCTCAAGGTTATTGATATGCATATAGACTAAAATAATTTTGCATCCGGAATGGTATTATCATCGTCTAAGCTTGCATTCTGTTAGTGGTGTTATACTTTCTAAGAAAAAATGATCCATACAAGTATTATTTCAAATCCCCAAGAGAGCTCAATAAAAGATAATTAATAAATTAATTGTATACAGAGCAATATTGAGCAAATTATGTTTTTTTAGTTTTTCCTTCTTACTGAAAGAATATATTATTGAAAGAATATATATATATGCTAGCAAAAGTACCCGGTCCATGACAGGACTAAAAAAATAGGAACACCAGACAAAGAGTAAGGAGAAAGCAGGAGCAAGGGAGAAAATATGAGGAAAATGTTTTATCAAATTTTTTTAAAAATGCCGAGAATTTGTATTGTTGAATGTTTGTTTATTTTAGGAAATTTTTTTTTTTATTGTTTACATTTAAGATGTTATTTTTAAAAATGCATTCCTAAACTTTATTAAAGATTTAACAATAAACAAAGCTAAGAATTAATCGATAAAACCACATACAAATTACATATTTAGAAATATCATTTTCTTTCTAACCAAATAAATATTTCTAAGATTAAACCAGTGATACGCGAGAAATTCCAATCTGAAATGATTAGGGCAGAAATTTGTCAACTTCAAATTACCAGCAGCGGCGCCATTTTAAATTACGGCTGATATAGGCAGCAGCCAGCGAATTTTCCCAATATTAGCAGCAGCAGCTATGCCACGATTAACGCAAATAGTTTGATTTCTGTTTAATTAATTAATTATAGGCCTTAATCAGTAAAAAATAGATAACCAAATTTGGTGTGTTTCTTAGTTATAAGGTTGTCAAGGTGTATGCAAGATTTCGAATCTGTATAACAACTAGTTTCTGAGTTATAAGTCGACACGTACATACCAAATTATCTTATATATATATATATATATATATATATATATATATATATATATATATATATATATATATATATATAATATTTAAGAAAAGGATAGGATAAGAAAAGATCAACAAAAAATAAAGGACGACTCTATGAAAGAATATCATCGAGAATAGAAGAACGAACAAAAGAAAATGAAGAAAGAAAGATAGACAGAAAAAGGCGATGAAAAAGGACAGAAAAAAAAAGAGAAGAAAAATTACAGAATAAACTATGGAAAGAAATATTAGAAGAAATGCACTGAAAGAACAAAGTTAAAAAGAAGAAAAAAAACAAAGAAATAACCAAATAAACAAGACGGAAGTAAGAAAAAAAAATTTAAAAAAAAAAAAAATTCGCATGATGACAAAATATTTCCATTTCTAAAAGAGTTGGAATAAACAAAAACCAACTAAATCCAACATGGTGTACTTTTTGACTTCTCCAATAATTTTCAAACTTTGAAAATGTCAACCATTTTATATTTGATTATGTTTACTCCAAACAGAAAAGCACTTCTTCTCTTGCTCGGCATTCTGTCCATATTTTTGTGAGCAGCACCGAAGTTAGCAGATTACCAAGACAAATTTAGCCTCATGTGATAGCGGCAATTTTCACTGCGTTTATAGCGTAAACAAATCCGGTTAAATTGCACTTGTCTATAAATGAATTAGGAACTCGGTGCATTTGTCCAAAACTAAAATGTTCAAATTCTTAACCCCCGCTCCGCCCCGCCTCGCCTCGCCCCGCCCACACACACACAAAAAAAAATTAAAACAAAAAATAAAGTTTGCATGCAGGTGTGTGCTCGTCAAACCACGCCAACACAAACTTTATAAACTTCTGTACTCAGAAATACATGTTGATATTTATAATTCTACGTATAGTGATCGACAAAAGTACATCTCACGTTTTTAGCTTTCAACTATGTGGTGCAAGTGAAGTTAGTTAAGTGATAATAGTAGCTCCATCGAACTAATGTCTATTCATTCTTTTTCAAATAGGATCAGTTGGGATCATGGGTTGGACCGGTTCACACGGTGTGATTGCTATTTTAGGTGTTGTTACATAATTATTAGATACCTAATATTTATGTGCAATAGTGTAGAAATCAAAATAGCCGTTATAAGCTGCAGCCCATGGCCTTGAAGGATTTGAATGACAAGGCTTGACCTGTCCTGATCCTTCCTTCCGGTGGATACCGTGAGAACCGGTAGAGAGGACCCTCTCTTCCGGTTTAGATAGTAAGTAGGTTTCAGTCAGTTAGAGACTAGCAGCCGAGCTCGACGGAAGGGTAAGTCGCGTTACATGCGCTCCCGTCTTAATCTGCGTAGATGTCTGGTTGGGGATTTAAAAATAAAGTAAGATCAAAGCAAATCGGAGTCTTGTGTTATTACCTCTTAAAACTAACAATGACACAGGGCTTCTGATAAAGAGAAATCCCCAATAGAACACCAGACCCGAAGTCCCCAAGAAAGTCCAGTCCTTAGAAGATTCCAGACAAAGAAGAGATGTTAGAAGAGACCTAGAAGAACCTAAGATGTCAGAAGAACAGAAGAAGAATAGAAGTAAGAAGTAAGTATTGAGAAGAGTATGCAACAGTGTAACATAGCCGTTTCTTTACATAGATGGTATACATCTTTTCTGTAGAAGACAAATCTTTATCGTACTGTGTTGTTCCTGTCTGATCATTCGATCTACAACAATTCACCTGGTTCTTTCAACACCGTGTTTATATACTACTACAGCGATAAACCGGCGGACGTCACCGTAAAACGGTGACGACCCTGATTTAGTTCCTCACGCAACATCTTCCCTCTTCTGAAGAGGAAGGGATCTTTTAACTAAGGCTAGGTACTAAATAGATGTACCGTGCAAGTATTTTTTCTCATATTTTTAACTGTCTTTAAACCACTATTAGACAACTATGTCCTCATGACCTAGGCATGCATCGGCCACACTACCCTCTTGCCCAACAGGGATTATTCTACCCTTTGACTCAGCAACACGTACTTATCTTATCTAGGGCTGTTATTTACTGTAATAACTCTTCTAACTTGGCCTGGTATCCTCTTAAGATTCTGGGCGTTCTATCTTCTTAGCTGTTTCTGACTTTCTTCTTAAGATCTGGTTGAGATGTCCTGCGTCGTTAGTTTGTTCTCAGTTAACAACTCAAAACATTTCTATAGCGAATTCACATAGTTTTTATTTGAGTCTAGATCCGGAATACCCAACCCCACATTTAGGAGAATCTAGTTCCGATTGAGAGGCGCTATTGTGAACTTCATCCTTCGACGGCTAGCTAAAAACTGACTATCTACTACTAAACTCTCCCACGCTTGCCTGGTAAACAGAAAGATAGGTAACACAAAAAGGTTTGGAGACTTCACTCACAATCTGTGTAACCGTTAGGTTTGAATTTAAATACATTCTCTACACTAACCGTGCATAATTAACAGGTATACCCATCGATTATGTAACATTTAAATATTCTTTAAGACTGGTTAATTCCCCTTATAGAAAACCATCAACCCTTTTTATCATATATGTGCTAGAAGGCGTTGGCTGAGGATCTTAATGTTAAAATTTCTCATGACTAGGTTCCAATTGTGGAGCTCTAGGAAATGTGGAGTACTTCTTGATCGCCAATACACCCATGTCCATTCTGACCCGGAGTGGTAGTACCTGTTAGGGTCACATCTATGGTTTAATAGAAAAAATTAAAATAAAGCGTAATGTTGATTTATATATCTGCACAGAACGGAGACACAATATTTCCTGGTCTACTGACGTTTTTTAAAGAAGTTTTAATAAATACATGGACTGTAGTATTGATCTATATATAGTTTGTTTTATTTTGATATATATTTAAATTTATCTGACCTTTAGAGTTTCACGAGAAAATTATTTGCAAAAAACGTTTCACGAGAATTATTATTAATTATTTACAAAAAAAGTCATGTAGTTGAGTTAATACATTTTATTTTTATTTATTTATTTATTTATTTTTTTACAACTGAAAATAAGAATAAATAAATAAATAAAATAGAAAATTAAAGAAGGGAGAGAAAGAGAAAGAATCAAAACAAAAAAGAAAGAAAGGGAAAGAAAAGAAAATGAAAGTTAAGCATAAAAAATCTTCTATAACCGACTTTTCATTTTTAATTCGTTGGATACATTGTTGCCATATTTGCCACAATACATTGTCGCAATTTTGACCGGATGATAAACAGACAATATTAGATACATATACAAGGTAGGATCTTAAGCATTCGTTCTCAAAAAAAAATATTTAGAAAAAATAATTAAAAAAATTAAAAAGTGAAATTGCAGTTATCGCCCATTTCATTCATAACATAAAGAAGGTGGAAGGAAGGAGAAAAGACAAAAAGAAGAAGAGGAAAAAAAAGAAGGAAAAAAAAAGTATCACCACGCAAAAAAAACAAACTTAAGCACGTCGATTTCTGATTTTCGTCTCTGATGATAAAGTTTCTTTGAAATCGATAAGACATAAAAAACATCCTTTTGTTTTTATTTTTTATACGCATTGTATTGCCTTCAAATTTTAATATTTTATAACATACTTAACAATGCTTCAAGCAAATTACCAATTACTTTTAAAATTTATATTATTTTTTATTCCAAAATACGCTTTTTATACACATTTCTTACTTTCCTTCCATAATTGTATTATGTTTGATTAAAACAGATTAGTGCTATCACTTCTGCGCGCTCACCCCTCTCTACATCTTTCCCCCACTCTCTTTCTTTAGTTCTTTCTTTCTGATGATATTTTTTCTGTATAGCATGACGTGTTTATTCACTTTATTTCGTTATAACAAAAACGGAATACACCATCCAGACAACAGCATTGTTGACATCGGCTAGAATATTCAGAAGGGTCCTGGAGACCTGAGAACATATGATATCCCTTAAATTCGAGCGAAAGACCATTCGCTAACGGTCGTGGGAAAAAAACCTAATAATAATAAAAAGAAAGATCAAAAGATTCTTTATTCGTGCAAGACACTGTATCAATTCTTCCACCGTTGATCATTAAAAAGCGTGTGTTTGATTAGGGAATGGAATCCACTGCACATTCGACCGCCACTCAAAGGCCACCCGTCCGAGTAGACCACCCTTGACATGTTGTGCACACAGAACAAAAATATTAATGTCATGCAAACATTCTGATTTTGCACCAAGTCGCTTCTTGGCAAAAGGAAGTATTTGTTTGAGATCATAGAAATGTAATAAACGCTATTTATGTTTTTGGTGATTTTCAGCCTTTGTTGGAACATTTGTCTGCTCAAAGATTTACTCTGGCAGCGTGAAAAACTTTGAAGACATCTATAAATTAATACTGGAGGCGCGTGGTCTAATGGTTAGAGTCGTAGGAAATGGACTCGTCAACGCGAGTTCAATTCCTGGACGGAACTGTTTGCATTTCACTTAGCGCTAATACCCTTGGGAAAGGTATGAATCCAATTCTCCCTCCAGTTATGGGTAAATAGCAGGGCAGACTGGACTCTTTAACCTTGGTTAGGCAACCGGTCTAGGAGAAGGAAAACTCTGAATTCAAACCTGTTAAACTCCGCTTAAGAAATTGACCTTGTGTCGCATCCTGCTCGTGCGGAGGGGTTGGTAAATATATATATATTAATACTGCTGTTCCTTAATCTTCCCTCCGATATCATCTAGCAACAAACAGACTTTGGTTAAAAAGGAGATCGTCCAAGATGTAATGCAAAAATGTAAATACTGATTAGCTGGTGTCGCTTATCCACTGAATTCTTATTTCTTATGAGTTTGGTCACCTCGGTTAAATAATGGACTATTCCATTTTATTATAATGAAAGAAAGGACATATTCCACAGAAAAAATATAATAAGTAAGAAAGAAAGACAGGAGTAAGATAGAGAGAGGAGGTGAGAATGGGAAAACAACAACACTAATCAGTTTCAATCTATATTGAAAAGAGGGAAAGCAAAAGAACGGCGAGTTAAATCAAGATTATTATACTTTGTACATATTGAAATATTCTACAATAGCTCTTAAGTAAACATATGAAACAGTCCTGCTAGTATAATAATACTGGTGTTCCTACAAAATACAATCGTTATCATCTTGCAACGCCCTCTTGTTATAAAGGAGACCGTCTAAACGAATGCTGTCACCTCAGTTAAATTCTGGTTTTATTATAAAGAAAGGGAAGACAAAGGACATACTACGCAAAAATCTAATGAGAAAGAATGAAATACTGGGGGTAAGATAGAGAGAAAGGCGAGCGTGCGGAAACGATGACGTTAATCTGT
>CM042144.1:6266009-6273509 GCA_023376005.1 Doryteuthis pealeii | reverse complement strand
AGGGTACATAAAAACAAATCTAGATCCTTGGACCATCTGCTTGCACACAACCAAACTACTTGTAGAAATTCTGTGAAGAAGTGGCAATCACCATATATATATATATATATATATATATATATATATATATATATATATAAACATACAGAGATTGACTTTTTCGCGATTTCTTTACGCCTTACATTTAAACCGATATGCACGCCTAATTCATTTAATTATAACTAATTAATTTTCAAATTAGGTATGACTTCAATTAAGCACATAATCTCCCAAAAATTGTCGGCTATCACCATTTCAAACAAATTGATTGTCCACTTCATATATATATATATATATATATATTATATATATATATATATATATATATACTGGCTGTAATTAAAATTATCATGCATTTCCTAAGAAACATAATCAGAAACTTAAGTGGAATCTCAAACAGCAGCCGGACAGAAACTTTAGAAGTTTAAGAAGCCGGTTTTACATTCAACATTTGACGGCAAGAATCCATCTGAGCAGCGAAGATGAGAAGAGACACAAAAACATTTACGAAAATCACTTAAGTGCCGTATTTATTAACCCATCCATCGACATCGGATCTCCTGCAAGTTCCTTTGTCTTCATTTGATGTGGCCATTTAAACTTTCGTACAGAATACTGACCACGAAAATCGTCTCTCTTCGTCTTACATCCCTTAATAAAGAAGCGAACCTTTTATGGGTTAAGTTCCCTTGTGTTTATTGACATTCTGGTTAAACGGCAGAGCGATAGACGAAAACCTCATAAATCATCTATGACATTTTAGCCCGGTGTTCTCGTATCGAGAAAGGCCCGTGTCATCGTCGGGGCACTGATTGACGTGGGTGGCCACTCAGTTTTTATTGTGCGTTTTATTTTTTGTAATCGTCTGTATATTATTGCAATGGAACGATTTCGCTTAGAGAATTGTTTTTACCCTTTTCTTCCTTTATCTACAAATATTATCTTTCCTCGGGATTCTTTTAGATACTACCTTGTCAAAATTTATCGGTAGACTTTGAAATCAGGGAGTTTTTTTTTTTTTCCACAATACTTTGAAATCAGGGAGTAATTTTTTTTTTACCCCAATACTCTGAAATCAGGGAGTAATTTTTTTTACCCCAATACTTTGAAAATCAGGGGAGTATTTTTTTTTTACCCCAATACTTTGAAATCAGGGGAGTATTTTTTTTTTTTGCCCAATACTTTGAAATCAGGGGAGTAATTTTTTTTTACCCAATACTCTGAAATCAGGGGAGTAAATTTTTTTTTTTACCCCAATACTTTGAAATCAGGGGAGTAATTTTTTTTACCCAATACTTTTGAAAGGGGAGTATTTTTTTTTACCTTACTTTGAAATCACGGGAGTAATTTTTTTTACCCCAATACTCCTGAAATCAGGGGAGTAATTTTTTATCCCAATACTTTGAAATCAGGGGAGTAATTTTTTTTTTTACCCCAATACTTTGAAATTAGGGGAGTATTTTTTTTTACCCCAATACTTTGAAATCAGGGAGTAATTTTTTTTTTACCCCAATACTCTGAAATCAGGAGAGTAATTTTTTTTTTTACCCCAATACTTTGAAATCAGGGGAGTAAATTTTTTTACCCCAATACTTTGAAATCAGCGGAGTAATTTTTTTTACCCCAGTACTTTGAAATCAGGGGAGTAATTTTTTTTACCCCAATACTTGAAATCAGGGGAGTCATTTTTTTTACCCCAATACTTTGAAATCAGGGGAGTAATTTATTTTACCCAATACTTTGAAATCAGGGGAGTAAATTTTTTTACCCCAATACTTTGAAATCAGCGGGGTTAATTTTTTTTACCCCAGTACTTTGAAATCAGGGGAGTAATTTTTTTACCCCAATACTTTGAAATCAGGGGAGTAATTTTTTTTACCCCAATACTTTTGAAATCAGGGGAGTTTTTATTTTACCCCAATACTTTGAAATCAGGGAGTAATTTTTTTTTACCCCAATACTTTGAAATCAGCGGAGTAATTTTTTTTACCCCAGTACTTTGAAATCAGGAGAGTAATTTTTTTACCCCAATACTTTGAAATCAGGGGAGTAATTTTTTACCCCAATATTTGGTCAGGAGTAATCTTTTTACCCAATACTTTGAATCAGGGTAGTATTTTTTTTTACCCCATACTTTGAAATCAGGGAAGTAATTTTTTTACCCCAATACTCTGAAATCAGGAGAGTAATTTTTTTTACCCCAATACTCTGAAATCAGGGGAGTAATTTTTTACCCCAATACTTTGAAATCAGGAGAGTAATCTTTTACCCCAATACTTTGAAATCAGGGTAGTATTTTTTTACCCAATACTTTGAAATCAGTCAGTAATTTTTTTTACACAATGAAATCAGGGGAGAATTTTTTTACCCCAATACTTTGAAATCAGGGGAGTAATTTTTTTTACCCCAATACTTTTAACAAAAAATGAAACTGACGAAAACATAAATTAATACGTTAATTCATTTGTAAGTTTTTTTTTAATTATAGGACAATATTAATTGATGTTGCATAGATTTAAAATTGTTGCGTAGTGATTCAGTTTTACACTATTTTTTACCCCAGCATCGTTATTTTAAGGGAATTGAGATAATAAATGTATTAAGTTCTATATTGAAATAAACTGAGAATTACAATTCGCTGGTAATTTTGCTGAATATTTAATGATATTTCTATTTCAGAGTACAATAAAACACAATTTGAACAGTCCACTTTTACAGTTCTGAGGTAAAAAATGTGCATAACTGAATTACTACGCAACGACTTGATGCTGTCCTTTAATTAAAAAAAGAAATCTTATAAATGAATTAACGTATTAAGTTATGTTTTCCTTAGAATTTCATTTTTATTAAAAGTATTAATCCCAGTTTAGAAATTATATATGTACACATTTAGATTTAATGCACCGACTGCACCTCTGCAGAGGGGTAAGACTCCCCCAATGGAGCCACCTGTTGGCCGTGGGTGGCGATCCGTGATGCTTAAGGATAGAGCCCAGGTGGATGAGTAGTTCATGACATGCAATACTCCACTTTGGACCTATCTTGGGCTAGACGGGCGGTCGGAGAGGCCCCCTCTGATCAATCGGCTGGTCACGTCAAGCCCTAGCCTCTATATGATTTCCCCAACCCTATTGCTCTTATGGCAAGCCTCAACCCCTTTTTATCATATGGGTACTAGAAGGCGGTGACTGAAGGTCTACATGTCCTGGGAATGACGTTAAACTCTATCTGATGGTGAGGCTCCAGTTTTGGAGGTTTGGGGAATGTGGATCACACCTTCATCACCATTGCTCCCTGGTCCACTCTGACTCGGAGTGATAGTACCTGTTAGGGTCCCATCTATGGTTTGAATAGAAAAACAAGAGTTTAAAAACAAAATGGTATTATCCATTAAGAATTGATTTATTTCAAAATTTTATCGGCATTAAATGACCCACTGAGGTTGATATGCCGTAAAACAAACACAAAAAGAAAAGTCTACCAATTCATCTCGTGGATCTATACTTTTCTGTACTTGATTTTTGCTACCAGAATATTTTTTAATTAGTTTAAAGCTTCATTCAGCTGAATAAATTCTATTTTTATTTCTAACTGAAATTTAATGAATTTGAATTGATCAGTCAATAGAGCATGAATCTAAGAATCGCATGGCTCTGGTTGCGATACCGAACCTAGCCAATTTTCCATAAGCAGCATAGCTTACCAGAAACGATTGCCACTACCAGACTGTGCTACTCCAATGCCAACAACCGAGCGAAAAGTTTCGCCACGTCTTGGGTGCTCGGGTGACCTTAGATTTGGGAATACCCAATTATACGTATAAGTTGCCTAACCAAGATTAAGAGACCACTCTGACCTACTATAGTCTTCCCTACCATAGCTGTAGGGAGAATAGTTGAAGGAATACCTTTTCCAAGAATATCAGCGCAATGGGAAATGTAAACAGTCTCGTCCATGATTTGAACTCGTGTTGACGAATCCACTTCCTATGATTCTAACCCTTTTACCACGCGCCTCTCTCTCTCTGATATATATATATATATATATATATATATATATATATATATATATATACGCACGCACACACACACACATATATATATATATATATATATACATATATATATACATACATATATACATTTGAGACATAGATACACAAGCGATGTATTTATGATATGGCTTTTTTTAGCCGACAATTTTGGGGAGAATATGTGCTTAATTGAAGTCGCACCTAATTTTGAAAGTTAATTAATAATTAATTAATTAATCAATTAGGCGGGCATACCTATTAAATGTAAGGCTAAACAAATCGAGAAAAATCAATCTATGTATGTACATTTCGGCCTATTAGGCCTCATCAGCAGAGCTATAGATAGAAAGACCGCCTTGTGCGTGATTCGAAACCCGACTGTCAAGCTGACAGGCGAGCATCTTACCCCTACACCAAACGGACCCTCTTAGATTTGTTCGTTTTGTTTGTGTGTATTGTCTTCTGTTGCTGATAACACTACACATGTTGACGCTTTGATTCACGACGATTGTCAGATTAAACGTCATGATATAAGAGTTTAACTTGTTTGTCCAAAGTCGGTTATGTATGAAATCGTTCACTGGGAGTTGAGATCTCTGAATAAATTGCCTGAAAAACGAATGATTTGGCGCCACATTTGTTTTCAAGGAGAAATTTCAAGGGTTCATCCTCCAAGATGATAAGAACAAACACCTCGGAGAAGCGTGGTAGTGCTGGTAACAGATGCACAGTGCTTTATTTTTATAGTAAGAAACATATTGACTTGCTAAATTTTAGTAACTTATTTTTCAACGTCCCCCTCTCTCTATCTGACTGTCTCTCTCAATATATATATATTATATATATATATATAATATATATATATATATATATAAAAGGTTAAGTAAACAAACAATGTGTTTATTTTTATATGGCTTTAAGCCGACAATTTTTGGAGGATATGTGCTTCATAATTAATTTTCAAAATTAGGTATGACTTCAATTAAAGCACATATCCTCCAAAAATATATATGTCTTATGTGTGTGATGTGTGTGCATATATATATATATATATATATATATTAACTTTCAAAGAAAGAAAAAACTTAAACGTCATTCCGTAAAAATCCTTGTATGAATATATGTTTGCACCTACAGGAGCATTCAGTATAGTTATACAGAGAGATTTTGAGGATCCCAGGTGGAATCATCCCTTACTACCAGTCATTTGGATACCTTATATATATATATAATATATTATATATATATATATATATATATATATATACTTACCAAACTCCTCAGCACAAGCAAGATGTGACACAAGGTCGATATCTTAAGCAAAGTTTAACAGGTTTGCATTCGGAATTTTCATTCTCCTAGACTGCTTACCTAGCCAATGTTAAAGAGCCAAGCCTGTCCAACTATTTACCCATAATTGGAGGAAGAATGATTGGATTCATACCTTTTCCAAGGGTATTAGCGCTTTAGGTAAAATGCAAACAGCCTAGAATTTGAACTCGTCTCGTCGTGTTCATTTCCTACGACGGTGACCATTACACCAACACGCACGCACGCACGCACGCACACACACACACACATATGTATATATGCGCGTAAGTGCATATGCCTGTGACTGTTTGGGCATATATTGGGTAGAGTGGACAAAGTCAACGGAGCTCAGTTACTATCAGTTTCTCGCTTATGCCCATGTAGGCAAAAAATGATAGTTGACTTTATGTCTACACTATCTTAAACATGTAAATATATATTCTTTGTCAATGATATTGACCACTATGAATACGGAAAACTATATATAGGGGCCGGGTTAGCTCAGTCGGTAGAGCATTCGGCTAGAAACCACAAGGTTCCTAGTTTGATACCGGTCCCCGCCAACTCAGCGTATGAGTAGCACAGGGATCTGTGCGGTAAAGTAAGGAGCTGATGGTAGGTGTGGTGCTCCACCCCAGATGCTAAAACAATCTCCTTGTTTTATCGCTATTAAAAAGGGGGTAGACTCCCTTGCTTACTGGCTGATACCGACTTTAGGCCGCCCCGACGAATTTACTTTTCTTTATATATATATATATATATATATATATATATATATATATATAGAGAGAGAGAGAGAGAGAGAGAGAGAGAGAGAAAGAAAGATTTTAGTAATTTACTAATCTTATTTTAGATGGGGCGCAGGGCTGAAAGTATTGGGTACCCAATGAGAATCGAACTCACTACTAATGGTCTTCTAATCATTACACCACGTGAGGTGCCCAATATATATATATAAATATATATATATATATATATATATATATATATATATATATATATATATATATATATATATATATATATATGTTTGTGTGACTATGTTTATATATATATATATATATATATATATATATATATTATATATATATATGCTTTTCTGTGTATGTATACGTGTATATGTGTACATGTGTGTTTGAGTTTGTTTATGGAGTCTTTTATCTCAGTTTACTAACAAGCATAACTATAGTCCACAATAATTACACGTAATTAGGATAATTATATTTATATGCAAACATACGCACTTACGTACAAACCTTATACATCTCTGCTCACTTGTAGCAGTACTTTAAATTTCACACTGACACACTCAGGCACACATACACACACAACTGCAAATACATACTGTTAAATCAAAAATTATTGCCTCGCAAATGAATGTGTTTGGTACTGAATTACATACATATTTCAATAACGTTGTAAGCGGAACAATGAAATATTAATTATGCCTTTCATACTTTCAATAGAGTGGAGAGAAAGAGACAAACAGTTGATTAGATACTCATACGTCAACTTTAGGAGAAGGGGGAGGGGGAGGGGGGATAGTATGAGAGAGTTGCCATCAAGTCCTTTGCTCTGACTGATTTAGAGTTGTCCTTAATTGAGAATTACAGCCAAGACAGGGCATTGTTAGAGAGAAAGAGAGAGAGAAAAGATAGAGACAGAGAGAGACAAACACAAAGAGAGAGAGAGAGAGAGAGAGAGAGAGAGAGAGAGAGAGAGAGAGGGAGAGGAGGTAGGGAGAGAGGGAGGAGAGATTGACAGACAGTCGTATACAGAGAGAGGGGAATAGGAGAAAGAAAGAAAAAATGAAAGGAAGATGCATACTGATAATTGAGATAATGAAAGCGATAGAAAACCATTAGAAAGAAATGGTGTAGAACTAATATATATATATATATATATATATATATAATATATATATATATATATATATGTATATATATATATATATATAGAGAGAGAGAGAGAGAGAGATAGACAGATAGACTGAGAGAGAGACAGACAGACAGACAGACAGAGACGCGTAGTACGAAGGAATCGACTGAGAATTGTAATCAAGTGCTTTGCACTGGCTGATTTAGAGTGTCCTTAATTGAGAATTACAACCAAGACAC
>CM042144.1:6251009-6258509 GCA_023376005.1 Doryteuthis pealeii | reverse complement strand
TATATATATATATATATATATATATAATATATATATATATATATATAGGGGCCGGGTTAGCTCAGTAGGTAGAGCGTTCGGCTAGAAACCACAAGGTTCGATACCGGTCCCTGCCAACTCAGCGTATGAGTAGCACAGGGATCTGTGCGGTAAAGTAAGGAGCTGATTGTAGGGGTGGCGCTCCACCTCAGATGCCAAAAACAATCTCCTTGGTCTAGCGCTATTGAAAAGGGGATAGACTCCTTCGCTGACTAGCTGATACTTTAGGCCCCCCCGTTGACTTTACTTTTACTTACTTATATATATATATATATATATATATATATATATATATATATATATAATGAGAAAAAAAAATCATTTAAAAACTCTTTGATTAGTTAAAAGTGTCCAAATGCTGGTCAGTAAAGCAATATAAAACTAAAAGGAATGAGGATCTCACCTTCGTACTATCGTTAATTTCTCACAAATAAAGTTTCACCTGCCGATTGTATCACCTATTTTAAAGAAGTCCTATGGAACTATAGATCATGAGACAAAAGTAGAAAGGGGAGATCACTCTACTTCTTCCGCACCTGCGTCGTGCGGTGATTCATTTCGCTGTATTGTGAAATGAATCTTTGATATCTATAAAACATTTTGTCTTCATTTCCTCCATATAAAATTTCACTTGACTGTCTTCTGTATTAAGGGAATACATAAAGAGAAGACAAAAAAAAAACGATATATCCCGATACGAGTAAAAAAAAACAAGATAGCCAATAGGAAGTAAGAAGAACTTTAGAAGAACACTACTACGCACACGAAAACGATTTTATAAATTATTGAGTATTCCCCAAAATATATAAATACATAAAAAGACAATTTCTGTTCGATTCAACCTCCGGTTATTGGTTTTCTTCTTGCATGTTTTATTTATACTAGCAAATTCATGCACCCCCCGGGTGCAAGTTTTTAAGTTTTAATATAATAAAATATATTAAATTAGAAAGGCTAATGAAACTGAATAAGAATGCAGATAAAAATATTTGGAACAGAGGGGGTATGGTTGAAAAATAGAACAACTTTGAAACTAACTCTTCCATCATTTTCCATTACTCCCGTCTTTCATTGGTAAATTTTCCTAATTTAACTATTTAGTTAAAATAGGAAGTAAAGAATAATATTACAGTTATTTTTTCCTGTTAATGGATTTCTTTTAAAATATATCACTGAGATTTTTGTTCATATTCATTAAGATAAAACCAAACAATTAGAAATCAATAATTCTAAGCATATATTTATTAAAATCAATTTTTTAAGATCAATATGCAAATTAGCCTTCCCATTCACACTGTAATCCGCTATTTTGTTGTATATATAAATACAATTGCGTGTTATTAGTATGTAGATATGGTCAACAGTATTGATAATGTAAAACAATTTTATTAATCATTGAGGTTTAAATAAAAATAAAATCATGGAGAATGTCATATAAATAACAAAGGGAATTGTAACTTGTATACACATATAGTTTCGGTTACAGACAGACAAACCCACAATCTCCATTATAATAAGATTATATTCTTGATTAACCTTTTCTCATATTTACCCGGAAAATTTTTCTAGTGCCACAAATAAGCTACATTTTGTAACAGTAACTCGTTACACTAATTTGCTACACACTCTACGCACGTAACAGGTCTACAGTGTCCGCCTTCTACTGTACAAAATTTAAAAAAAAATAAAAGATCTTGTTGACTAATTATAAAGCGATAGACTTCTGTTGCATCAATGAGATAATGAGGCTGTTGGTTCAGTGGCATGTAGGTTTTACAGATTACAGCTTCTAGACCCATGAACATCTAGATTTTAATTCTGAGTTGGCCTTCTGCTCGATAAGTTAGCAAAGATGAAGAAACTTAGCTATTACCTATTACTCTTTGTATTAGAAACACCTGATTTTTTTACGACGGTAGATATAAAAATGTCGATAATGGAAAAACAAAAACAGAAAAACATTTGATGAATTTCTTAATATACACATCTAAGAATATGCCTATATCAAATCATAATATGTTTTATGGGTAGACATGCATATTGATTAATCTGTTGGTTGGGTTTTACGGCATGTCAACCCTTGGGTTATCTTATGCCGAAAATATTTTTTGATTTATTCATTATTGTTGGGTATTCATTTTTTTTACAAACCCATTTTATTTTAAAATATTTTGGGAACTCAGATTACGATCTATTTAACTCATAACTGGAACCCTAAAAGGTACTACCTCTTTAGATCAGAGTGGTCCTGTGAGTAATGGCAATGAAGGGGTACTTCATATTTCTCAGAGATCCATTTAAATTTTAATGTTGCGTTGGCCTTCTGCACGAAAGGTTAGCAAAGATGAAGAAACCTAGCTAATTGCTTTGTCGAAACAAAGTATGTACAAATTAAAATATTAAATAAACTCATAATAATAATAATAATAATAATAATAATAATAATAATAATAACATGCTAATAGCACGGGTCCCGTTTAATCTCTCGCCACCGTCCCTATTAGTCAATCCTCCTAGCTGGTTGTCTACACACCATCCAGTGTCCGCACAGAGCTGATTAATGTATTTTTTTCTGGTCAGCCAAAGCTGATGTGTCCATATATCAGTGTCCAAGAACGTTATGTATGAGTTCATCATTTCCTCTCCCGCAGTGTCCAGTGTGTCTTGTTCGTCTTATTGTGTGTGTGTGTGACTGGAAGCAAATGGTCGTACAGCTGTGGGGTGCTTCTTCAAAAATTTATCCAAGACAGCACACTGCATCATTGTGTAGCTCCCGTCTAGCTTTTTCTCCAAACGTTTCGTTAGAGTTTAAATGGTACTGGCATTTCTCAAGAGGGGCGGCCTCGGAATCACTAAGAACTACGGAGATTCGACTCTTACTGTCATAGCTGCTTAGATTTCTAATTCCCTTCTTAATTGCATCCGATTTGAAGTAAAGAAATAAAATACTTATAAACCATAAAGATAATAGTATTTGATAATGCTTCATATAAAATTTCAAAATAAATAGAACATGCAATGAATATTACGAGACTACACAAGCAATAACAAATATGTTTCCAATGTATTGTTAAACAGACTAAGGTAGGATTTGAGATTATGCAAACCAACGTCTTTTTAGCTGAGTTGATAAATCAGTTGGTGTGATTGAATCAGATTACTAAGAAGGGACCGGGTTAGCTCAGTCGGTAGAGCGTTCGGCTAGAAACCACAAGGTTCCTAGTTCGATACCGGTCCCCGCCAACTCAGCGTATGAGTAGCACAGGGATCTGTGCGGTAAAGTAAGGAGCTGATGGTAGGTGTGGCGCTCCACCTCAGATGGTAAAAAAAATCTCCTTGGTCTAGCGCTATTGAAAAGGGATAGACTCCCTCGCTGACTGGCTGATACCGACTTTAGGCCGCCCCGTCGACTTTCTTACTAAGAAGTATTCTCAAGAATTGACTACCTGCATGCGTTGTGATTTAAAAAAAAATTATAAATAAGAGTCAAGATTATTAATAACTAGCAGTACCTCTGGATACGCCACAGTATAATAATCTAATTATTGCAATGTTATATATATATATATATATATATATATATATATATATATATATATATATGTAAAAAGTATAATATTCTTGATTTAACTCACTCTTTTTTTCTTTTTTCCCAATTATCATCTTTTCAGTATGCTCGATTGAAACAGATCAGCTTCATCACTTCCACGCACTCACCACCTCTCTCTATATTCTCCTGCTTGCTTTATTCCTTATTCCTTCACTGACGGTGAAATAACGGACCAGGTAAGTTAAAAAAGAAATCAAAAAAAAATAAAGCATAGAAGAAAATGATAGTCAACACTAAGAAAATTTTTTTTTTCAGGGGTATAATTTCAAGGAACATAACATCCCTTTTTACGATGGAGGGGCTGTTAAACCCCAGTTGATTCTTTTGGGCTGGTGCATAATTATTGAGGGTTTTTGTTTTTTAACAAATTATATTCAACAAAAACAATAACAATAGGTAGTTTGTTTAATTTGTTTCATAAATTAATCGTCTCTCTTCAGAATGCATATCAAAAATCCTATCCACATTCGTCATATTAAGGTCTACCACTTCGAGAAAGGTTGGAATGCAGCACAGACATTTTGGCGAAGGAACAACCAGCAAAAGCCAAGTTGAAAGATAATTCATTAAATTCAAATAAGATGATACAAACCTCGCAGATGAAGAAGGAGGAGTCCGACCATCAAATATCATTGACCAGACACTTCTTGGCAGCCGTGAAAGTAGAAGAAAATTGAGAACGAAAAAATTGCCCGAAAATTTCAATGAGGACCAACTGACCATCGTTCGTCGTCTAAAGAAATTCGGTAAAGTATGAAAATTGCCAGGGTGGATTCCTCACAAACTCTCCGATAACAACAAAGCTGAAAGTGTCTGAATTGGGTCCTTTTTAAAAAAATTGTTGAAAAAGAAGCCCTAATAGTGTTGGGACAATCATATAGATACTAGGGTTTGACGTGACCAGCAGATTGGTCAAAGGGGGACCTCCGACCGCCTGTGTAGCCTAAGTAAGGGCCAAAGTGTTGTGTTGCATGTCATGGATTGCTTATCAACCAGAATTCCGTCCTTAAGCATCAATTAGCTCCATTTGGGGTCTTACCCATCTGCAGAAGTGTATTATAAAGCCCCAGCCAACAGGGCTACTTCCGTTGCGGGACCCAGTGTTCTTTGATGTGACATTCATACACGGGGATATAATTGGGTTACAAAAACACACACTAAGACACTTGTGGGTACACTTCTTTTATTTATTTAATTTTCATATAATGCGGCTTTTCCTTACAAATAACGTCAACCCGAAAGTTTAATTATACGTTCGTGTTCCAGCACCTTTCATTATGAGAAGAGAAAAGAAAGTTTTACGGTGTTGTAATCTATATTGGCTTGGCTTATGCAATTAGTCGTTAAATCGATGGAGACGATGAGAGAAAAATAATTTATTTTAAAGAAAACAATTAATTTCAACAATTTGCAGCATCAGCTCTTTGTACGCAAATTTCTTAAACTTTTATTTGTAAGAAAAATACTTCATATGTTGGATAGCTCTCTTGTTACATAGTCTATGCATAGATTATTGTCAACCCCCTGTATTTCTGAAGGGATGGCCCATTTTCATATCACGTCCGGGACTTTCCATGGAATATTACAGAAAGCCCGCGAAATAAGTGAAGTCACGTGGGACCTGGTTGGGTCGCAGTTTCAGCTTGGACGTCAGGCAGATAAGGCCTATCTGCCTTAGCTGAGGCTCACTTGCACACGCGTGCTGTGTTTAGTTAGATGAAGATGTTTAGTTAAGTAAATAAAAGTTTGAATAGATAATATGGTTTTTGGGGTTGATGAATGTCTTGGCAACAAGATTGACCTAGAAGAAGAAATGAATCAAGGACGACCAACCAGCAAGAACAGAGAAATAGAAGTCATAGAGAAAGAATAGAAACGACTAGAGATCACCAATGGCCAAAGACGTAAGTTATGCATCTCTCTATCTACCTGTGTCTATCTCTCCCCCTCTCTCCAGTAAAAGAAAAATTGTGTATGTACCCAACATGGTATATGTGTATGAGTATGTGACACTCTGCTATCTTCTTCAGACGATGACGATTATTTTATCTAATTTTTATATAAAAATTTTGTTTAGCTCAGTCGGTAGAGCATACGCCTATGAATCGCAAGGTTCCTTGTTTGATACCGTTCCCCACCAAATCAATGCATGAGTAGAGCAGATTGGGTATTCTGATCTGTGCAATAAAAAAGGGAGCTGAAGGTAGGTGTGGTCCTGCACTTCAGAAAAACAATCTCCTTGGTCTAGCGCTTGAGAAAAGGGGATAGACTACCTTGCTATTTCGGTTGATATCGACAATAGGCCACTCCGTCAAATTTACTTACATTCGGGTAGGCGCCAAGTAAGGTGCATGATGGGAATAAGATGTGCATGCTATAATTCGCACATTTTTGCACGCCAACCTCTTGGAACCAATTGATTAAATGTTAAACTTTTTCTCATCATTTAGAACGTTTTGATCACATGACTGAAATTATCCAATCCCAGCAAAGTGTCAAATTTATCTCAGAGCCATCACCTGCCATTAAAAACCATGTGACCTAATGTCTCTGAGTACAATTTCTAATTCCCTTTTTAAAATCTTACGCTACTCTCAAAATAATAGATATAGCTATTTTTTTCATTCAACACACGTACGATAAAAAATTCAAAAAATAAAATTTAAAAAATTTTAAGAAAAAAAATTTAGAAAATTTTAGGGAAAAATTTTTACCCCCCCAAAAAAAAAACAAGACATACAAAGACTAAGCAATAAACTAACTACAACTAATCAATGAATAGTTAACACTTAACTAGTGCCTTTATTGCATGTTCAACATTCTTGCGAGGAAAGCCCATTTCTTCCAGTTGTGTGACGACTGGAGACAGAGGCATTTGAGGTGAATTTTGCTTCAATTTTTTTGCTCTTGTTCCTCTGTTAGGAGAAACTTAAGAGAATGATGGCAAATTTACCAGGAAAGGCACAATGTCCTCACTGTCTGAACTGGACTCCAGACCATCCGGTGGTTGGCCTGAAACAACAGTAAGTAAGATATACAATGTAAGTGTTATTACATCGGAAGATGTCCGATAGCTTTGAAATTTTTTGAAAGAATATCTAATGTATACATAAACCATATCCAACTCAAAACCGGCATCGTAATTCAGGGTCAACAATTTTATTTTTTCAGTCAATGTATTTACATGTGACAAGCAGGACCTGTTGATATACCACAGTATGATAATTCAATTATTACAACGTTTCCTTAAGAGCTATTGCATTTTTCAATATGTGGAAAGATTTAACTCGCACTTTTTCTTCTTTTTATCTTTTCATTTTGTTCGATTGAAACAGATTAGCGTCATCACGACCGGGCACTGCCTCCTCTCTTTTTCCCTTACACTTGTATTTTTTCTGTGTAACATATCCTTTTTCTTCCTTTTCTTTCTTTATGATAAAAACGGAATGGTCCATTATTTAGCAATAACTTATAAGTAATAAGAATTCAGCGGATAAGCAATACCAGATAATTAGGGTTTACAATTTTTCATTTCATATTGGACGATATGGACGGTCTCATTCTTAACCAGTGGGGGTATGGCAAGATGATAACGGTTGTATTTCCAAGAATACGTGTATCATTATAAGATAGACAAGAGATAAGTAATAAAATGCATATTAAGACCCAAGCGTGTTGGTTCCTTTGAAAACTGATAGACATTATATAAAATACAAAGACGTAGTATACGCATGGATAGCCACTAACGCAGTTGGTATTCTGTCTGTATATACTCTTATAAAGTTCCATGAAAAGAGTTGCCGGCCAGTAAACATTTTAACTGAGCGGCGAGGATGTCCGAAGGCATCGAT
>CM042144.1:6236009-6243509 GCA_023376005.1 Doryteuthis pealeii | reverse complement strand
TTTCTTTAGCGCTAGACCAAGGATATTGTTTTAGCATCTGAGGTGGAGCACCACACCTACCACCAGCTCCTTACTTTACCGCACAGATCCCTGTGCTACTCATACCCTGAGTTGGCGAGGACCGGTATCGAACTAGGAACCTTGTGGTTTCTAGCCAAAAGCTCTACCGACTGAGCTAACCAGGCAGGTATTGTCAAAGAGCACGGAATATTCTTTCTTTATGTTCTTCAGTTGTAGACGTTCAAATCTTCTAGTATTTTTTGTAGATCGAGTGCCAGATGGTGGCTTAATTTGTGCCATATTTTTTTTTCCACCAAACACTTTCGACTATTTTGCTGGTCGTCCTCAGGGGGTTATTGGTTGTAGTTTTTTTTCGTTATATTCATTTAGATTTATTCATTGATTTACTTATTCCTTGATTATATATTGGAGAGTCTATTCTTCGTGGGTGCTAAGGTTAGTATGTTAGTTATTGAAGATGTTTATATTTATTGCCGATGATAAATGCTATATATATATATATATATATATATATATATATATATATATATATATATATATATATATATATGATAAAAATGAATCGGATGGTCCTGTTAGTAAACAAAAATCATGCTTAGAGGGCGAGCCAGATCTGGGATAATAATATAAAAAAAAAACAAAAAAAAATTGAACACACACACACACAGAGAGAGAGAGAGAGAGAGAGAGAGAGAGAGAGAGAGAGAGAGAGAGAGAGAGAGAGAGAGAGAGAGAGAGAATTTGGAATACATGAGACCGAACAAATGGACAGCCACTAGCAACCACTTCAGTTCTGTTGATCTTCTGTGGAAGGGGTTTTATCCCGAAATATTAGGAATAAATCCAGGTTAACAAACAAAACCATAGTTACCTTCTTTTTTCTTTACACTTTCATTGGATAGCCTTCAAACCAACCAACAAACCAATATATATATATATATATATATATATATATATATATATATATATATATATATATATATATATATATATATTATGCGTGTGTACCTTCTGAAGTAAAAAAAAATGCCCATCTAAGAGGTTTTCAATTAAAATCCGAGCATACCGAAGCAAAGTTTATCTTCAGTAATCTAATGAAGAAGAGGATGATTTCCTTTGATTAGAATTAGCAGGAAGAAGAGAGTAAATTTACTGAGTCGGCTTTTCATATTTAATAAAGGCCTCATAACGACGACTTCATGTCTCGATCTTGACAATGATGAAATAACGTTGCTTCGGTTCTCGTTTTTTGTTTTTTCAACTTTTCCATTAACGACAGAAACATTTCTTTCATTCATGTCTCTTAAAGCGCCCTGTGCGTATTGTACATAATATTTTGCAGAGCACAATAAAAGGAAATCGACCTCAGAATTTTAGTCAAAATCCTGGAATAGAAGAGAACTTTTGATCCCACACAGTTTTGCGATGTTCTCTTCTTTTCACCTGTCCCCCCTCCCCCGGTAAGTAAATTATGACCAATGAGATGTTACCGAATACGACTGTATTTTATTTAAACGAAGATCAAAAGTAAAAGTAAGGGCATATTGTAAGTCTGATTATCAAGACAGGAACAATTGTTGAAGTAAATCAAAATAGACTACTACTATTACTATAATAATAATAACTTCCAGTGAACCACCGGCTACAGCAAGTGTCAAAACTTCGATAATAATAATGATAATAATAATACAGACGGATTACCTGATCCCGGTCAGGAGACCAGACCTGGTATTGATTAACAAAAAGAAAACCTGTTATCTCGTATATTTTGCTGTCCTGACCGACCACCGAGTGAAAGTGAAAGAAAGCAAAAAGATAAACAAATACTTGGACCTTGCCAGAGAACTGAGAAAACTGTGGACTATGAAGGTGAATTGTAATTGGTGCCCTTGGAACGGTCCCCAAAGGTCTGGAAAAGAATTTAGGCGAACTGGAAATCAGAGAAAGAATCGAGACAATCCAAACTACAGCACTTTTAAAATTGGCTAGAAGATTCCTGGAGACCTTAGAAGACTTGCTGTCACACAGCCTCCGTTGAACCACCGGCTACGCCAGGTGATAAAAACTAGATACTACTACTACTACTACTACTACTAATAATAATAATAATAATAATAATAATAATAATAATAATAAAAATAATAAAGACCCAACAAAATAGTAAATGTAGACTTTGTGGTAATAGAGATGAGACTGTAAACCATATACTCTGCGAATGTAGCAAACTAGCTCAACGAGAATACAAAACTAGACACGACTGGGTTGGGAAGGTGATCCACTGGGAATTATGAAACAAAGTACATTTGAACCACACAACAAAATGGTATATGCATAAACCAGAATCTGTTCTTGAGAACGAAACGCAAAACATTCTCTGGGACTTTGAAATAAAAACGGATCACCTTATCCCAGCAAGAAGACCAGACCTAATGTTGATAAACAAAAAAGAAAGAATTGTCAACTGGTGGATTTTGCAGTGCCAGCAGATCACAGGGTGAAGTTAAAGGAAAATGAAAAAATGACAAATATCTGGACCTTGCCAGAGAACTGAAAAAGTTATGGAACATGAAAGTGAAAGCGATACCAATTGTGGTTGGTGCACTTGGAACAGTCCCAAAAGGATTGGAAAAGGTTTTGAAAGTTTAGATATCAAAGGAAGGATTGGAACCATTCAGAACACTGCACTGCTGCAATCTGCCAGAATACTCAGAAGAGTCCTGGAGACCTGAGGAGACTTGCTGTCACTCAGACTCCGGTGAAATACCATCGGCTACACTGATGTGAAAACTCAAACGGAGTGAATAATAATAATAATATAATAATAATAATAATAATAATAATAATAATAATAATAATAATAATAATATAATAATATAAAGAGGACTTGTGAAGTGGTAGATCACAGTCAGTAGATCACAGGGTTAAAATAAAATCACAGGATTAAAAGAAAAGGAAAAGTTAGACAAATGCTTGGAATTTGCTAGAAAATTGAAAATAACAAAAAAAAGAAATGGAATATGAGGGTAAAAGTGATAACCAATTGCAGTTGGTACGGTCCCCAAAAATTTACAAAACAGACATGAGAAAATCAGAGGAAGAATTAAAGCCATCTATACACCAGCATTGTTGAACCGGATAGCATACTTTGAAAATCATATATATATATATATATATATATATATATATATATATATATATATATGTATATATCGAATATAACTTTATATATATATATATATATATATATATGTAATTCTCAATGTGTGCAATTGTTAGATTGACTTAGAGATTTTGAATTATAGCCTATTTATGAAAATGATTTTTAAAAAATGTTGTTGTCTGAAAAATGATTTTGGCTTATATGCATGTATATATATAAGGAATATATATATATATTATATATATATATATATATATATATGTATGTGTATGTGTGTGTGTGTGTGTGTGTGTGTGTGTGTGTGTGTGTGTGTGTTGAAGTAAAAAGTGTACACCTGTGGGGTTTTCAATTAAAGTCCTAGAAGTTGAACTAAGCCAGAATATAATGATAGTTAAAGTAACTATTTTAGTCATTCACATATGAATTATAAGAAAGTCTAAGCGTTAAAGGGTTAAATGTAATGTTTTGGGATGGTTTAATTGAAATGTAGCTTTACTCTAGCATAATAGGTGCGTCATAGCGTTTTTCTTTTTTTTATTGGAGAGAAATGTTTTCAAAGAACTCGAAGAATAAAACCTATTCAATCGGTTAAACACCAAACCATAACAGCAGGGGGGAATTATAACAGAATAAAAATACGATAAGTTCACGTGATAAATATATATAGAATGCTGAACAGTAATTGTAAAACACGAATACAAAGTGATTATATAATGGGAAAATGGAAAAAGTTTTAGAAATAATAATATACTATTAACAATACAAATAGAATGGCCCATCAAAGAAGATTCCTTTTGTGATGAGAAAAAATGAGGAAAAAATATCTAGAAATTGAATGTTGACTCAGGACTGTGACTTTACTTATTATTCAATGAAATCATGGGTGAAGATTTTCAAACTACAATTATATGGATGTGTCTACTCTCTTTCAGGCTGACCGGTATGACTGGTCGTCCGATGAAGGACAATTAGCCAAGAAATGCGCTTTCTTCTCTTTATAATATAATGATAGCTTCGACGTAATACTAAGCTATTCAGGTATAACATGTGATTTGTAATGCTTCTGCCAAAATGGCCCTGAAATATCCATTTCTTTAACTATAATCGCTCCACCCTTACAAAGATTTTATTTTGTAATCTTAGGTGATGGAAGTAACAAAATGAGGCAATTCCAGCCATCCAGATTGAATTTCTTCTCATCCGCGAATTAGAAAACCCTCAGCTTCTCCGCATCGAATTTCTGAAGAAGTCTTCCAGAATGAATTGATTGTGAATCATTCTACAGAAAATGTTCCTGCAATCTTTTCTTGAGCCTGAATTCTTGAACTCGTAATGTTTGTCTGATTGTCTCTTAGAGTAATTGAACCATTTTTTACTTCTACCTTCCGTGGATCTATGGTATTATTTGTAGTTTTCTGCTGAACTCTAATCAGGATCAGAATACTGTTGGTTTGGTTTTCTTTCTTCATTCATATAATGGCATATAAAAACCTCGTAGGTTATCTAATGTCAAGACACACTTTAAAAATTCATCTGATCCTAATAATAGCAGAATATAAGAAACCACTATTACCCGGCTACGCACTGGTAACTCAAGTTTAAAGTAGAAACTCCAACTAAATGTCTGTGTGGAAACCAATATACAATAAAACATTTTGATTGAATGCACAAAGCTCACCCACAGTCGAAGAAAGTTCTACAATGTTAACATGAACTTTCTAAAAAGAACCGGCCTCCTATCAAGGATATAGGAGCCTATAGACCTACATAAATTACTCACGTAAACACCTGATATACAAATCCTTAGCAGATAACTTAACGTGCATCCTTTTAGCCAATTTCTAATAGGAGCAAAATCTAAAATGATACTCAAATAGCTACATATATAACAGTCATATCCCACAAGGAAATAAAACAAAAACTTTTTTCCGTATAAACGAACCCATTGGGTGGAAATAACGTAAAATCCAACTAACCAGCTTAATGCCAAGGTCATACATGTAGAAGAACATTAGTAGTAATATTTAACTCACAGCTGGGGGTGGAGTTTTTTCATACCTTTTACAAGGATATGAATCCGAAAGTTAATAGTTAAAATTACTGGTCTAAAATTCAAATTTCTTTCTAGGACGTCACAGTCCAGCACGTTATACACTACACCACGGTGACACTGTTGGTATTGAATGGGACACAAACTATTTCGATAAATGGTGTTTTATTGTACCCTCACCCCAAATCTTTGAATGAGGCTGTTTTTTAAGACTTTTCAAAAGTATTTACCTTACGGTTTGCGAAATTAGGATGCCCAGCCCTGAGTGATCCATGTTTTGAGAATGTTATATCCTTGTAGAAGTGAGTGCAAATCATATGGTATAAATGATATGACTCGTAAAGCTTAGTGATTCCGGATGTCTTTCATAGGGTTTTTAGGTTTCGCTGGTTTGCAACAAATGTGATCATGTGCCAGGCTCAGAATAATTCAAACTCAGCAAATATGTAACATTATAGAGATGGCAGCATTTCAAGTACTTCTTTGCCTTCTTGCCTTCCACCATTTTCCTCAGCTCTCTTCGTGAGCACTTAACACGGTATGTTAGCATCTAATATCCGGACTGGCATTCATCTTTATCATTTTCAGTTCACGACTGACCGACCACGCTGAATCGGACACATTCTCCTCATTAGGCACACTGCCTCCAATTTCAGAGTGACACCCTCGTTTTGTACCACACCCTCCTCCTCGGTGAAAATGAGGAAGCCAAACGTTCAATACAGCCAGACGCCTCAGTTGTCACCCATCTCCTCCCCTTTCTACTTCTTCGTAAATGCCCCTGCGTTTCGCGAACGATTGATATAAGTTCAAAAGCGGCCATTGCAGAAAAACGAGACATATTCCATTAACGTTTCTTGTCATGCACATGTAGTGTAAATAGACACGCGCAGACCGGGTTGAGATCGTGGGACGTGACAGTTGATCTAGAGTGACCGAGCCAGATATGGCCCTGGGGGTAGGGATGGCCAAGGGTGACCCAATTCGGGAACAATAAAGAAGCAAATGAACAGCCCACTGTTAGAACGGAATTACAATCAAACACAAAACACGACGATATAACTTAAGTATCGATCGCTTATATTGATTATTCAATGCGTCAGACGGTGATATTGAAACACACCTGATAATTTCCATTTGCTCCTGAAAGTGCCGATTGACACGCCTGGACAAAGTAAAAGAACGTTGGTTTTTACAGGTTAGATGCAAAGATCAATGCTTGATGGCCTAATGTTTTTATGTTGAGTGTGAAATGATTCGTTGGCAAATCGAATGCATCTGATGTAAAGCTGATATGATGGTTTTGCGATAAAATGTTTGGAGTACGGAGGTCAGGAGTTTTTTTTTGTTGTTTTTTTTTTGTTGCGCTGATAGAGTGGATGTCATGCTCTTACTAAAACTTGCGCATTAATCACTGATATGCAAGAAGTCACGTGTGATGCTTCCTTTTTTTTTGTTCAGTCTTCAGTTAGCATCCATGAATAAATGTCATTTTCGAGAAAGAAAAAAAAAAGAAAGACAAGAAAAGAAAGGTCATTCGATATGGAAGTACAAAAGCAATGAACAGAATATTGAAAACACGAGAAGGCTGGCTGGTTGGATTTGACGGCATGTCAACCCTTGTTGTCTTATTTTATGCCGAGGACGTTTTGTTTTTATATATATTCTTGAGGAAAAGTCAATTTTTACATTTTTTCCAAACTCATTTTTCTATTTAACCCATAGATTGGACCCTAATAGGTACTACCAATGTGGATCAGAGTGAACCTGGGGTAATGGGGATGAAGGGGTATTCCACATTCTCCAGAGCTTGAATTTACTGAAAACCCTCCAAGAATTTATTTTTGAAGCTTTTCCTCTCCTAAAATCGTTAAAGGAAATTCTAAAACACTATTTAAAAATCCACTTATTCGTAAGCAATGTAAAAAAAAACACATGCTCATAGTACTATCTATATATTTGTTTGTTTTGTTTTGTTTTTACGGCATATCAACCTCAGTGGGTCATTTAATGCCGATAAAGTGTTGAAATAAATCAATTCTTAATGGATAATACAATTTTTTTATAAATACATTTTTCTATTTAACCCATAGATGGGACCCTAACAGGTACTACCATTCCGGGTCAGAGTGGAACAGGGAGCAATGGTGATGAAGGGGTGCTCCACATTCCCCAAACCTCCAAAACTGGAACCTCACCATCATATAGAGCTTAACGTAATTCCCAGGACATGTAGACCCGCAGCCACCGCCTTCTAGCACCCATATAA
>CM042144.1:6196009-6231009 GCA_023376005.1 Doryteuthis pealeii | reverse complement strand
ACTCCAATTAAGCACTTATTCTCCAAAAAATTATCGGCAAAAAGCCATTCTAAACAAACCTTGTTTACAACTTATCACACCGTCGTGTAATAAAAAGTCACTTGAAGAGGAATGTTAACCTACTCTAAACAAATCATAAAATCTAAGAAGTTCGTTTGGTGTTGGGGTTATGGGATCGGCCTGTCAGCTTGGCAGTCCGGTTTCAAATCACGCACAGGGCGGTCTTCCGATCTATAGCTCTGCTGATGAGGCCTAATAGGCCGAAATGTACATACAGAGATTGATTTTTCTCGATTTGTTTAGCCATACATTTAATAGGTATTCCCGCCTAATTCATTATTAATTGATTAATTTTCAAAATTAGGTACGACTCCAATTAAGCACTTATATATATATATATATATATATATCAACCCTCAGCACGAGCAGGATGCGACACAAGGTCAATTTGTTAAGCGGAGTTTAACAGGTTTGAATTCAGAGTTTTCCTTCTCCTAGACTGGTTACCTAGCCATGGTTAAAGAGTCCAGTCTGCCCTACTATTTACCCATAGCTGGAGGGAGAATTGGATTAGCGCTATGTGAAATGCCAACAGCTTCGTCCAGGAATTGAACTCGCGTTGACGAGTCTATTTCCCACGACTCTAACCATTAGACCACGCGCCTTTATAGATATAGATTGATCATAAAAACAACCAGTGTTTCCTGACGACTGGTTTGTCTCTGATTGTGGATTAACTATTTTTGTAGTGTGCGAACGAAAAAGACAAACACAATTCGCCTCAATTATAGTTGCTGCCCTAAACAGGCGCGTGGTGTAATGGTTATCGTACTTGGAAGAATTCTTCTAATGCCCTTGGGAAAATTAAATCATCATACTGTGATATATCCACAAGTCCTTATATTTTTTCAAAATGAATTATTAGCAGAGAATGCTGTCGGTGTATTCTAGGTCGCGCCGACAAGGCGGCCAAGTGCGTTTCTGATGGGTCAGCTATCATTTATTCTAGTTGAAAACCCTTTCACAGAGCGGGATTTTAAAAAATTACGTAAACTAACCATAAAATTATCCGGAGAACTGAACTAAACTAAGCATAAAATCATTCGTCCCATTTTTCATTGCAGCAATAAATACTGGCGTAACACCAAACTATGTTTATGTAAAGGATTATGAATAAATAAATGTGTTATGTCCGCTTGGTCACCATTGTTGTAGGCAAATACTTGATTTTCCGGTCACTGGTAAAATAATAGAAAAAACTATGGGAAAATATGCCATAACTTTATTTATAGGCTACTGCTACAAGCCTATACACTTAAGCCAAAAGATGGGTTTTTATTTTATTTTAAAGGGTCCAGTTTAGTATATAACTCTAAAGTTGATATATTCTGAATTAGAAGGATCTACGGGTATACCACAGTATGATGATTTAATTATTACAACTTTTGAAATACTTACTTAAGAGGTATTGAAAAATAGTTCAATATATAAAAATTATAGTCATTTTTTTTTCTTTCTTTTCCTCTTTTCATTTTGTTCGATTGAAACATATTTAAGTTATCGCCTCCGCACGTTTATCCCATATATTAGTGTTGCATGTCGTTTTTCTTCCTTTTTATCCTTATAATAAAAACGGAGTGGTCCATTATTTGGCTTTGGTGACGACACTCATAAGAAATAAGAATTCGGCGGATAAGCACGACCAAATAATCAGGATTTATATTTTTGCATTTAATCTTGGACGATTTGGACGTTCTCATTTTTTACCATAGGGTGTTGCTAGATGATAACGGTCGTACAATTAAGGAACACAAATATTAATATATGGATTAAAAACAAATATATCAGCCCTGTCGGCTGCAGCTTTAGAACACACCAACTGCACCTCTGCATATGAGTAAGACACCCATGGGGCCACCTGTTGGCAATAGGTGGTGGCCCATGATGCTTTAGGACGGATTCCTGGTGGCTGAGCAGTCCATGACACGCAACACTCCACTCTGGTCCATACTTAGGCTAGACGGGCGGTCGTAGAGGCCCCCTCCAATCAATCGGTTGGTCACGTCAAACCCCAGCACATATAGTTTCATTCCTATTGACTTTATGGAAAACCTCGACCATTCTTATCATATATGTGCTAGTAGGCAGTGGCTGAGGGCCATTGTCCTGGGTATGACATTAAACTGCATCTAATGATGAAGTTCTTATATTGGGGCTCGGGGAATGTAGAGTCCCACTTCATCACCATTTCTCACAGGTCCACTGACCCTGAGTGGTAATACCTGTTAGGGTCCCATCTATAGGTTAAATAGAACAAAACGAGTTCTAAAAAATATGTTTAAAAAATTGAGTACCCATCAAAATTATTAACAATTATTCGGCATAAAATGAATGCCGTAAAAACCAACCAACCAACCAACCAACCAACCAGCCAACCAACCAACCAACCAACCCACAGAAACATATTATTCATAAAGACTGATATCTATACCAGATATATTGTTCTGAGAACGGCCATACAACTCTGTTGATATAACCGTGGAATGATCTAATGCTTAACAAGTTACGTTAGCAGACTATTACCAGTGATTTCGATTCTAACTGGGTGTCGCAGACTTCTGGCCTTGTATTTAGCTAAGCAGATCTCTATAAATGACTACCTCACTATTGATTACGGATCCTAGCATTGCAGCGTTTGAGAAATATTCTCACTTAAGTAATTGACTGAAATGCAATATGAAGCTGTCGTATATGATGGAATATAATCATTGTACTGGCTAGTTGTGAAGATTTTATGACTCGGCCTTTTATTTGTTGAGTATCAGGCTTTACAACTCAACTGAATACAATATGCTCATAAATTGGGGAAGTAAACTCTATGGACATTGAATACACCTTTGTGCGGTGAAAGGACTTACTGTTTAATGACGAGATAAAATTCTAACAAAAATAAATATACTTTTTAATTTCTACTTGTTAATGGATATCTTTTTAATATAAATAAGAAAAAATAGTTTTATTCATAGCGGGAAAACCCTGGGCGTGTTGGTTGGTCGAATATTACGGCATGTAAACCCATTGGGTCTTTTTTTCCCGAAGACGTTTTTTTTTTCATTCTTGATGAGTACTCAATTTTTAAACACATTTGTTAAAAATCACTTTGTTTTATTTAACCCATAGATGGGACCCTAACAGGTACTACCAATCTGGGTCAGAGTCGGCCTAGAAGTAATGATTGATGAAGGGGTACTTCACATCACCCAGGACTCAGGAACTGGAACATCTCCATCAGATAGATTCTAACGTCATACCCAGGACATTAAGGCCCTCAGCCACCGCCTTCTTGCTCATATGATAAAAAAGAATTGGGGATTCCAGTAAGGCAATAGAATTGGGAAAATCATATAGGTCCTAGAGCTTGACGTAACCAGCCAATTGATCGGAGGGGGCGCTGGGCGTGTGAAGCCACCAACGAAACTATTTTAGGTTTACTGATGTTCGTGGCCATACAAAACACTCAAAATAAATTTATTGATCTTTTTGTCCCCCTGCGTTGCAGTGTGTCTTTTTGTGTTTTATCAATTGCTTAATGGTTGCGCATGCGCGAACTGGAGGAGAGTTCGTGGGTGGAGGGAGAGTGGATAGCGAAAAATCTATAGATTAAAAGTAGACGAATATCGATAAGTCGATGAATTGCTTCAATGTAATATCAACGAAAAGAAAGAAAAAAAAAACGAAAAAAAGTAAAAGCATAAGTAATATTAAAAATAACATGGCTAACAAAAGGAAGTTATGCTGCTATTCTTTATAATTATAATAGAAATTTTCCTTTTTGTTCAGTTCAGTGGTAATGATAGAGAACTAAAGGGTGAGAAGATTTTGGGTCAAAGGATAATGACATTTTTGTCGCAGACAGAAGCACGTTCGACAGAAAGAAATAAAGAGAAAACAGAAACAAGCGTCGTACAATTTGGGTAGAAAAAAAAACTAAAATTAGAATTAATGGAATAAAGAAAATCAAGGAAAGAAATATAACAGAAATAAAGAAAAAAATAAACGATTCTCTTAGATAAGCTATTTTTGTTACACACGTGTAGTTCTCGTAATTTAGTCTTGCACAGAGGGTACAGATTGAATAACGACCACGGCTGGTTTTTGGAGAAATAAAGGTTCCATTAAAAAGACAGCGAAAAGGATAAAGAAACGCGTCCCAAAAGCTAACACATTATTCCATGAACAAGAAGGTATTAGCATATATATATATATATATATATATATATATATATATATATATATATATATATGTGTGTGTGTGTGTGTGTGTGTGTGTGTGTGTGTGTATTTGGGCAGCATTCTTTCATTTATAAATGTAGAATTAAACAAATGGCACGTTTCCAGTTTAACAATTTTATTAACGATCTTTTCGAGCATTTTCGACAACTTCTTTTTTAACATTTGGATGGAATCCGTGGATTAGTCCACTGAAATTTTTATCCCAAGTACTTTTGGCACTTCGAAGTGCGATCATCAGGGATGATGTGTTTGTGTTCCAATTTTTTTTTCAAGTTAGTAGTAGTGAGAGTAATTAGGAGGGGAACTGGTAGAAATTATATTAAGGGGTGTGGGGGCTGGAAGGAGGAGAGTTGGTAGGAAAAGTGTTATAGGCATTTTAAAATGTGAGTACTGTATTGAAAATTAATTTTATTTAAGGATGGTTTGTATTGTTTGATGTATAAAACTCCTCGTATCCAAATACTAGAAGCTTTATACATCAAACAATACAAAGTTTTTGCTTATTTTTTTCTTTGTGCAGAATGTGCGTATTTTCCTACTTCCAGCCTCCACATACATTAATATACTTTGAAAAAAAAAAAGACCGGAACACATCACGCCTGATGATGGCACTTCTAAGTGCCGAAAGTACTCGGCATATGAACTTCGGTGGACTAATCGAAGTACCATCATCAGGGGCGATGTGTTCCTTTTTTTTTTTCAAAGTATATTAATGGATGTGGAGGCTGGAAGTAGGAGAATTGATAGGAAAAGCGTTATAGGCCTTTTAAAATGAGAGTACTGTATTGAAAATTAATTTTATTTAAGGATGGTTTGTATTGTTTGATGTATAAAACTTCTAGTATTTGGAGTTTTACTTTGTTTTTTTTTTTTGTGCAAAATGTGCGTATATATATATATATATATATATATATATATATATATATATGTATATATGTATATATATATATATATATATATGTGTGTGTGTGTGTGTGTGTGTGTGTGTGTGAATGGGCGGGTTAACAAAAAAAATATTTTCGGTTTCATCTACATATCGTTAAACCACAACGAAATATTTTACGAAACCAAAATCGTTCGGTATATATACTTACCAACCCCTCCGCACGAGGAGGATGTGACACACGGTCAATTTCTTAAGCGATGTTCAACAGGTTGGAATTCAGAATTTTCCTTCTCCTAGACCGGTTGCCTAACCAAGGTTAAAGAGCTCAGTCTGCCCTACTATTTACAAATAGATGGATGGAGAGTAGAATTCATACCTTTCCCAGGGGTATTAGCGCTAAGTGAAATGCAATTACCACGTCCAAGATTTGAACTCGGGGCGATGAGTCCATTTTCTATGACTTTAACCATTACACCACGCGCTTCCAAAAATCGTTCGGTATAATGCTAGTTCTACCGAGCGACAATATCCAAGAAAAGAAACTTAAATCACAATTGATGTGATAAAGAAATCAAGGAAAGAAACAGAAATACAAAATAACAATAAGCAATTCTCTTAGATATGCTATTTTTGTTACGACGTGGTAGTTCTGGTAATTTACTCAGTCTTATTTAGTCTGGCACAGAGGATACATATAGAATAAAAACGACGGCTAAATTTGGAAAAATCAACAAAGGTTCAATTAAAAGAAACAGCGATAAAGATACACAAACGTGTCCCAAAAGCTATCCATATGTGTTGCAAAGCGGGATTACACTGAAAGGAATTGGTTGCAATTGGTTAATAATTCTATAGTTATCTTCTTGCTGTTCGACTATTCTCTTAGCTAGACCGGATGGGTTTGTTGTTCTGGCTTGGAGTAGCTGGGTATCTCGGTAATTTTCACCTTTAGTTGTTAAAATTCCTAGCATAGAATTCTGCGTGCTCATTATCTGAAATGAACTTAATTGTTATTAAAAACACATTTGATGATATTTTCGTGTTAAAGCATGCAGTTGTATTGTTTTCGAAACGATTCTAAGATTTGCTTATTTCGCACGGACACATTCAAAATGGCTACCGTCTTGTTTCAAAATGAAAGTCAGTTGGCTAGATTCCTAACATAAAATTGTCTGAAATGAACTTAATTGTTATTAAGATCACATTTTATGATATTTTTGTATTAAAGCATGCAGTTGTATTGTTTTCAAAAAAGTTTCTAAGATTTGTTTATTTCGCACGGAACCTTTCAAACTAACTACCGGATTGGTTCAAAGTGAAAGACAAGGGAGGTTACTCTAATTGCCTTATTTGCTAGGAATTTTGACAACTAAAGGTGAAAATTACTGGTATCTCTACGTCTGTTGCTACATCTGTTATTGGATTGGCTTTCCCTCGGTTCTTCGAGGGGTCTGGAACAACTTGGATTTTCCTAGGGATGTCTTGTCTGGTGCCGTTGATAGTTTTTAATAACAACACTCGTTCTTGCTTTTTTTCTAAGCTCATTTACTCTAACCAAAGAAAGAGTCAAGGAGAACAGAGTTCTTCTCCCGACCGCCATTCTCAAACACTCAGCCAGCCTATGACTTTCTTCCGTCTCCTCCGACAACTTGCAACCGATTCACTCCTCTCACTACCTCTCTTCCACTGTTGGCATCCATCGACCAATCAGAGATCGACAGCTTGCTTTTCATACGTCATCCACAAAATTCTAGTAACTTTCCCCTCTTAACTACAATTTGGGTATTTCCAGCTTATCATTTTACATAAGCACCAATTCCATTAACAAGAAGGTATTTACCCAACCTATTTATCACGAGTAGGATGCGATACGTCGCAAGTATCCAGTGAGGATCAAATTCCTTATTCAGTAGTTATAAACCTGCGGAACAAGCTTGCAAACCGTTATACCACGATGGTCGGGTGACATTTAATCGACCCGTTAGCCACGCGTAGTATGTGACACAAGGTTGCAAGTATGGGACAACCAGCAAGAATCGAACAAGTTATTCATAACAATGGATTTGCGGGACTAGCTTGCTAATCCTTACACAATTGGGATGCCCTTATTGCATGTACAAGCAAATGTCTGGCGTACGAAAATGGGGAAACAAAGCTTATTTGATAATAAACTAGCAACACGTCTGTCCTGATCAGAAAACATTGTCAAAAGTGGTCGAGAATGGTTTTCTCTTACTGTCATATAATCACATATAAGGCACCCAATGGAAACTTCCATACTCCAAGGGAAATAATTATTTACTAGCAGGACCTGTGTATATACCACAGTATGATAATTTAACTATTACAACATTGATATGTGTACTTAAGAGCTATTACATGCATCAATATGTAAAAAGTATAATAATCTAAGTTTAACTCACTTTTGTTTCTCACTTTTTTCTTTCTTTTCCTCATGTTCGCGTGAAACAGATTACTGCCATCACTTCCGTGTGGCCACCCTCTCTGTCTTTCACCTACTCGCTTTCCTTTTGTATAGCATGTCACTTTTCCTTCCTTTTCTTGATGATAAAAACGGAAAGGTCTGTTATTTAGCTGAGTTGGCAACGCTCATAAGAAATAAGAATTCGGCGGATAAGCAATGTGCCGATAGACATATATATGTGTGCTTATGTGTATAGTTGTAGACATATAATATGTGTGCATATAAGCATATGTTGCATAGCGCCTTCTTTACCGGCACTAAATAGGTATATGTTATATACCTTTCTTACTACTTCTTACTCTGGTCGTCTATTCTTCTGGCCGGCCTCTGATCGTCTATCATCTATCTTGGTCTGATATATATTCTAATGTCTCGTCTGGTCTTCTATTGAGGATTCCGGGTCTGGTTTCTGTTGCTAGGGATTTTTTGTTATCAGAAGCCCTGTGTCATTGTTAGTTTTTAGTAATAAACACAAGACTTCAATTTACTTTTGATGTTATTTTATTCCAGATCCCCAACCAGACAATCTGCGCAGTGAGACTCACATCTTGCTAGCTTGGCTTCTAACTTCTAACTGAGTTGCTTATTCCTTAAAACGTAAGGGCCTTCTATCGGGGTTCCCGGTTCTCACGGTTTATCCCGCAAGGCAAGGTCAGAGGTCAAGCATTGTCACTCACTCTCAAGGCCATCAGCTGTACTGATCGCCATAATGATTTCTACACTACCTTAAAAATGTATTAGGGATCCAATTATTATGTAACACATAGTTGTAGAAAAAATTCTCCTGAAGAAGGTGCACCTTAATTACCGACACCCTGTTAGAGAGAAAAGCTTTATCTACAACTATTGTAAGAAATATTTTACTATATAAATATTCAACTAAATTTTAAGAAATAAATTCAACACATTTATCATCAAATATGCTTTTCCCACAAATTCAACATATGGATTAACTACTGCTACTTCTATAGTGGTGTAACTGTTCGAGAATTTGTATATTCATAAATACAAAATTAAAACTTGCATGCGCAATATTGAAAAAAATGTATACAATGGTATAAAGAATGAGAACACGTGTGTGAGAGTCTATATCTGGGAATATGGATGAGTGTGTGTGTGTGTGTGTGTGTGTGTGAATCTATAAATAAGTGCTAAACAATTTATCCTCCGAAGCTCGTTTACACTGGTGATGTTTTTGGTAACCTACTTAAATAAAGCAGGAACCAGTATATCCTTGAACACGCACACACACACACACACACACACACACACACACACATAACGCGCATATAGATATATATCTGTGTGTGTTAAATTGATAGAATTAATGCAAATCTCAGCATGTAAAAGCTATATCAAAAGGAATAAAAGTAATTATTCTAAAAAAAAATATGATAAATAACAACAGATATGCTCTTTGCTATTATTATTATTATTATTATTATTATTATATTAATTATTATTATTATTATTATTATTATTATTATTTCAATAATTATTATTACTATTAGTTTTATTATTATTATTATCATTATTATATTATTATTATTCCTATTATTATTATTATTATTATTATTATTATTATTATTATTATTATTATTATTATTATTATTATTATTATTATTATTATATTAATTTTATTCTATCATTTTTATTTTTATTTCTATTTATTTCTATTATTATTATTATTATTTCTATTATTATTATTATTATTATTATTATATTATTTTATATTATTATTATTATTATTATTATTATTATTATTATTATTATTATTATCATTATTATTTTATTTTATTTCTATCATTTTTTATTTTATTTCTATTATTATTATTATTATTATTTCTATTATTATTTCTATTATTATTTATTATTATTATTATTATTATTATTATTATTATTATTATTATTATTATTATTATTATTATTTCTATTATTATTATTTATTATTATATTATTATTATTAGAATGAAACGTTTTCTATTAAGTAAGACCTTTTAGATTAATCTTACTGTAACATAATAACAGAAACGAAAAAAAAAAAAAAGCTGAAGATATCATAAATATAAATAGTTTCATAGAAATTAGGTTTCTGTTGCATATTTATCTTGTGCGCATTTGCAAAGTTCGGCTTTGTGCGGTGTAAATTGACATAGATTTATTCTTCCTTCAATAAGAATTTGAAATCTTCACAATAACACGGGTCACATTCTGTAAAGATGAAACACGAGGAAATTAGCAAATATATTCGCCATTTTGGGAGACACTAGTTTACAAATGTTCTATAATTACGCATTTAGGCGAGGGAACGTATACACGCACACAGAAATATACATACCCATACATCTCACCTTTTCTCTGTATGACAGATTGCTGAACTCATTTCAATTGAAGTAATCTTAAATATACGTTTACTAAGCACTTAGCAACTACAAGATCTTATATATACTAGCAAATTTATGCACCCTCCGGGTGCAAGTTTTTAAGTTTTAGAATAATAAAATATCATGTTAAATTAGAAAGGCTAATAAAACTAAATAAGAATGCAGATAAAAAGAGGGGGTATTATCGAAAAATAGAACAGCTTTGAAACTAACTCTTCCATCATTTTCCGTTACTCCCGTCTTTCATTGGTAAATTTTCCTAATTTAACTATTTACTTAAAATTGGAAGTAAAGGATAATATTACAGTTATTTCTTCTTCTTAATGAATTTCTTTTAAGATTTATCCCAGAGATTTTTGCTCATATTCAATAAGATAAAACCAAACAATTAGAAATCCTATAATACTTAGCATATATTTATTAAAATCAATTTTTTAAGATCAATATGTAAATTAGCCTTCCAATTCACACTGTAAACCACTATTTTGTTGTATATATAAATACAATTGCGTATTATTAGTATGTAGATATGGTCAACAGTCTTAATAATGTAAAACAATTTTATTATTCATTGAGGTTTAAATAAAAATAAAATCATGGAGAATGTGAGGTAAATAACTAAGGGAACTGTGACTTGAGTAGTAATATAGTTTCGGTTACAGACAGACAAACACACAATCTCCATTATATATATATATATATATATATATATATATATATATATCATCTGTTATAAATGACGACACTGTTTATAATATTTTATAAATCTTTTTGTTCTAAAATACCAGTAAGGCAACAACACTGGAATAACTGTATCCACAATAAACTCTTCCTAATCAAACCGACTTTGGGAGGCTGCAGACCAACTTTAAGGAAGTCTAGAAAGGAACAAGTCATTATGTCCCGGTTATGCATTGGTCATACAAAACTAACACACTCTTATATACTCAAACAAGAACAACAACCACAATGTGAAACATGTCAAACACCCCTGACAGTCAAACACTTATTGATGGAATGCAGATTTTTTGCTCACATCAGAAAACATTATTTTAAAGCAAACAATATGAAGGACCTATTTGAAAATGTTAACATAGAGGATATTTTCTCCTTTTTGAGGGAAATAAAATTATACCATAGAATATAGACATGAAACAA
Organism: Doryteuthis pealeii; assembly: GCA_023376005.1. Classification (NCBI taxonomy): domain Eukaryota; kingdom Metazoa; phylum Mollusca; class Cephalopoda; order Myopsida; family Loliginidae; genus Doryteuthis; species Doryteuthis pealeii. The sequence goes on along the minus strand of CM042144.1, from coordinate 6,219,803 downwards.
ATCAATGGCATACAGTATGATTCCCAATAATGCTAACACATTGTTAAAACCAATTACTAAATGTATATATATGAATACACAATATGTATAACAACCCAACCGCTAGGCATGATATAACCCTGGACGGGTTGATATGCCGTTAAAATTAATAAACAAACAAACAACAAACTTGAACATTATGCACTTTAAATGCATCCTATTGGTTATTGTTTTGACAAACCCTACTACATTAAAGCCATACAGTACCAAAATTGCAATGGCATGAATATATATATATATATATATATATATATATATATATATATATATATATATATATATATATATAATTAATGGTGATATTATGATTTCACACTCATAACTTAAAATTTCTTGATAGTCCAATCATCAGATGAGATCAGTGGTTGAGATGTCAAAAACCAGTCGTGAAATGGTAAAAATCAAATGTTTTAGCGTTTATATGCAGCGTTTTTCACGCGATGAGAAATGCAAAGCTAAAAATTGTTTTTTTTAAACTGTGGCTTGTTTAACGTTTATGTGACGTGGATTGAATTCACGTGATGTAATGTCATGACGTTAAATTTGTATTTAAAAAACATTATAATCAAACAAACTTGCATTCGTGTTAATGCACGCGGTGTTCAGATGAATTTTCTTTTTTTTTTTTAATAAATAAATAAATAAAAGGAGAGCGAAAATTCAGGGATCAATTAGGGTCAGGTGGTAAGTGACACAGTAAAAATTTGTTTAAATGCCTACATTTCGAAACGAGTTCACTTCTCTTATTTAACAAGTTATTGCTTGCATTTTGTAATATACACAGCTTTTCTTCTAAGCAAAGATCGCAACGTTGTCCGCCTTTGTATGCCTGGGCTTTTTTTATTATTTCCCATTTTACTGTAGGTGTTCTGCCCGTTTTTTCCTTGATCTGCCATATATATTTTGATAAGGTGGTACTGTTTTCATATCTTTTGTTGTTGAAACTTAAAATTGTGGTTATACCATAAACTTAAATTGTGGTTATATATATATATATACATATATTATATATATATATATATGTATATATATATATATATATATATGTGTGTGTGTGTGTGTGTGTGTGTGTATGAGAAAAGAAATAAAGGAAAGAAAGTATAGGATGGATAAAATAGGATATTTTTTAATCAATATATTATCAAAATTATATTATCAACATTTTATCCATTCTATACTTTCTTTCCTTTCTTTCTTTTTTCGACATACCGTCGGATTCACTTCCATTTTCATTTTACACACACACACACACAGACACACAGACACACACACAACATATATATATATATATATATATAAATATATATATATATATATATATATATATATATTAACTATTGCATACTTATATATGTCAATGTAACAAAGTTTGAATGCTGTAATGAATAAGAACTGTTTCTAACCATTTTAAATGTATTAAGTTCAGCCCAATAGAACTTTTGCTTATTGATTTAAAAGAATATTTATAGGTAGCGGGGTGGATACAACGTATAAAACACAAAAAATAAATAAATAAATAAAAGAAACATCCTCTGTAAATATAATGGAACTAGAAAGACAAATGACACCCGTTGTAAGTACACATAGGATTCATTGTTTTATTTTGTCACTAAATGTATTTTTTTCTAAGAATTTCTATCTGATATGAGCTGATATATTCGGGGGGAATCAAATACTCGTAAACATACACACACACACACACACACACACACACATATATATATATATATATATATATATATATATAGAGAGAGAGAGAGAGAGAGATATTGTGGATAATATGGGGGCTATATTTCTATGCAGATACGGCTCAATACCATTGATAAAATGTTTATATTTGAGTTAGCGTGGACATGGATTCAACACATTCAAAAAGACAGTTTCTCGCCCATGATATCTTCAGACGAACACTTATCTGAAGATAGATTAGGTGAGAAACTGTCTGTAACCAGGTGTTGACCCCATGGCCACGCTACCTTAACTCCAATATATATATATATATATATATATATATATATATATATATATATATATATATATACATACTAATAAATAAGTTATCCACAGACACGTGTTTCGAGGTTTCACCTCTCATCAGTGTGGCTACACTTTAACAGCTACCTCTGGCCGGGTTTGAGGCCTGAATGTATTTTCGTCTGCCAAGTCTCTTACCCATGCGGCCAGTAGCGGCTGTCATATATAGGAGAATATTTAATTGATACATTTCTAAGCGGAGATGAATTCACTAGAGTCCTCTAACTTTGTAAACAAAGCGAGGGTTAGCTACACGCCAGAACTGTGAATTTTACTATTAAATCCCTATTTAGAGAACTCAACCAAAGTGAGAGTATATATATATAATATATATATATATATATATATATATATTATATATCTCACTTTGGTTGAGCAAAATTCACCGTTCTGGCGTGTAGCTAAGCCTCGTTTTAATAAATAAGTTAACCACAGACACGTTTTTCGAGGTTTCACCTCTCATCAGTGTGGCTACACTTTAGCAACTACCTCTCTTTCAAGTCCATTTGTAGATAAACGCGGGGAAAGAAAAAAAGGTATAGGCGTGAATTAAGAGAGAAAAAACACGGTGATGAAAATGATTGTCACTGCACTTAATTAAAGAGAAATAATATAAAAGAAAAAAAATCAGAAAAAGTCATTAAAAAGCAGAGAGTGAAATCGATGGAGAGATTAATAGGCAGCGGGGTGAATCAACCGTATAAAGCATACACACCAAAAAAATCTAAAAGAAAAGAAAAGAAATATCCCTCGTAAATGTAATGGAACTCGACAGACCAAATAACGCGACGTACTTAGAGCCATAGAAAGATGGCAGAAACATCAGGGAAGACAGATGAAATTAAAAGGAACTGCTGAATGAAGAAGAAGGCAGACAAATATGATGCCGAGCAACCAACCAACTAAGGGGAGATAAGCATCGTTGATAGACGTGGCAAGTGACTAGTTAAATGTAGCCTTCTCTATCGGGCAAGATTAATGACTAGAGCTGGTTAAAGTGATAACGTTTCCTCAGATATCCTCAGTGACATTGACAGGAGAATTTTCAAGGATCAATAATATGATAGCATGGAGTCAAATGGCAAAGTGAAGGAAATAAGAATCAGGTGTGTGTGGGGGGGATGGAGATAATGTAAAGCGAAGACAAATAGTAATAGCGGGCTACGGGTTGGTGGGAGTGGAGATGCTGGTAGTGGTGGAGATACGGCAAGGAAGAAAGCAGTGCCGGCCCACAAGAGGCAAAGTAATATTAATGCGTTTATTTAAATAAATGTAGACAGTGCAAAAAAATATAACCTTCGCATTTGTCTATGTGAAAACAGTATTTTTATAAAAGCGAACAATAAGACAAGAAAAAAGAATGAAAATGCGGAAGGCTGTGAATAGTTGTGGGTGGTGGTGGTGGTGGTGGGGTAATGATGAATAATGATAATGATAAGGATGAAAAGAACAAGAAGTTTTTAAAAAGTTAAAGAAAAGAGTACAATAATAATAAGAGTTTGAAGTAGTAGAAAAAGAAGAGGAAGAAAAGGCTGCAGGGGAAAAAGAAGAAATTTATAAATAAAGAAGAGAATAAAGTAAGAAGAAAATAATTAAGTTAGAAGATGAAGAGGTTATAGTAGTAGAAAAATAGGAAGAAAAGATTGCAGGTGAAACAAGCAAAAATATATAAAATAGAAGAAAAAGAAGGTAGGCGAAGAAGAAGTTGTTGTACAGAAAAAGAAGAAAAGATGAAGAAAGAAGAAATAATAAAAGAGGCGGTAAACGATAAAGAATAAAAAAATATAGATATGATTAAAAAAGAGAAGAAGAAGAAGAAGAAGAAGAAGAAGAAGAAGAAGAAGAGAAGAATGTATAATTAGAAATAGAGATATGAGTGAAGAAGATGGTTGTATAAGCGAAGAACGCATTGCAATCAATTTGGTAGAAGAAAAAAACATTCATGCAAGAATACCTTTTAATCTCGTATATAAGTCGATTTCTTCGAACGGTCTGAACAAAATGATTAATTCATGCAATTGATTTTTAAAATCAAAGGGTCCTCCTAGTTCTTCCCATCACGATCGGTTCCTCTGAATGTGATGGTTAACAAGCCACTATCGCAGATCACATCCAATTCAGAAGTAAGTTCCTCGTAGTACTTCCCTTGTGCCAAAACTAAGACATGCATAGTGTTTAAGTGCATGTCGTCATTGTGTAATACTTAACAATCTAGAGTTGCAAGTCAATTACTAGGGAACAGTGAGTCTATCTTCAAATAGCATTCGATAATTGTAGCCCTGGTTAAGTCGAGTCCTAGCACCTGTAAGATTTGTCCCGACCCTTTTGCCCTTATGGTAACCCCAAACCCTTTTGATCATACATGTGCTAGAAGGTTGTGAATTAGGGTCTTAGTGTTCTGTAGATGACGTTAGACTGCACCTTGTGAAGTTCTAAATCTGGAACTCTGGGGAGTGATGAGTATCCCTTTATCAGCATTGAGTCAAGTTCAACCCTGACCCGAGAGGATAGTACCTGTTGGGTCCCATCTGTAGGTTAAACAGATCAAAGGAGTATTGAAAAATGTATTTTTTAAAATTGAGTTTGAAAAAAAATTGAATACACTACAAGAATGAACAAAACAATATGTCTTCAGCATACAGTGACCCAACACGGTTTGACATGCCGTAAAATCTAACCAATCAACCAACACCCAGATGAATAAATTATATATATATATATATATATATATATATATATATATATATATATATATATATATATATATATATATAAACTATACGGTTATGTCTAAAGCTATAACTGTTATTCTGACCAGAAATTACAAATCTTGGTTATTTTTTTTCTTCATTTTTTTCAAATGGTTTGATTTTCTTTTCTCTCAAATTATTTATTTGAATTTTCATTCTCCTAAAATACCACTATAAAGATGAGTGCAACGGTCAGAAAATCAATATTATTTTATTTGAATTTTCTTTCTTCTAAAATACCTGTTTGTGATTTTATGTGCATACTAAATTTCTCTAAGTCTAATATAAATTTCAGACAGGAGTAGTAATAGATTAAATTCTAAAAGGTTTTCCTTTCTTAAGATAAGGATATGAAAGTGGTTTCAGCGAACAGCGATCTACAAATTATATTAATAAATATCATTCGTCATTTTCTAATCTTCGTAGTCATATCAAAGCTGAGTATTTTACATAGATTTGCTATTGAATATTTTCGCGCGAAACTGGAAGAATGTCAATCAGACAGAAAAGTAATGGCGTTTTGTTCATTTTCACTGAGTTTAACCAGTCTATCCTGATAACCAATATTTTAATTTTAGCCCGTCGTATACTAAGTTTGAAGATAAACAGTTACTTGTTCCGCACGTAGGCGTTTTTATTAATCTGGCAAAATCATACAGAAAGTTATATCCACAGTGAATAGTTTATTACTTCAACCCATCTACTACCGACAGGAGGCGACAAAAGGTCAATTTTAAGCCAAATGCAGTTGTTTTGAATTCATAGTTTACTTTCTGCTAAACCGTTTGCCATACTCTTGTGAAATAGCCTATCTTGCCCTTTCTTAGAAATTAAATAAACTAGTCCAAGACTGTATACTGCTGTTTAGAGCAGTCTTTAGAACCTTACGGGGATATTCGCTGGTTTCTGGTTTAGAGGCTTTGAATTAGCATTATCGCTTCCGTGCCCACCCCTCTATCTTCCCCAAATACTTATTTATTTTTTTTTTATTTATCATATTTTTTCTGTGTAGCTTGTTATTTTTCTCCCCTTTCTTTATAATAAAAACGGTATGGTCCGTTATTTAAATGAGGTGACGACTTTCGTAATATATAAGAATTCGGCGGATAAGCAACACCGGAAAATCAGGATTTACATTTTTGCATTTCATCTTGGACGATGAGGACGGTCTCAGAGGGTGTATCAAGATGATAACAGTCGTACAATTAAGGAACACGAAAATTAATATACATATAGCAAATATTGTTATTTGTGATAGTAGAATTACATGTGGCCATTTTTATTTACGCTCTAAACTTGGGTGATAATTAAACCGGAACCTATATAATTATCATCTGACAATAAGATAATAGTATACTTTCTGGAATAATCGCGGGACCATATTTTCCATTCACAAGAGAATCCCAGAATGTATTTTGGATATTTATTTCTTATTTCTCTAAGTCCAATTCATAATTGTAAAGTAGAAATGGACTGTCCCATTACGTAATGGGGGCTTCTAAAGGGAAAAACTAAACTATACAATTTACCTACTCTAATAGTATATAAAGGCCCGACCTTTTAGAGACCGGAAAACTGGTATTCACGCTGGATACCAAAAAATATCTTAGTGTAAATACTGATACTAATAGGAATACTACTACTTCGTTGTTGTTACATTTATCAATCTATACATATATGAAGGACAGATGGTGTGTATATATGCCCGGCTGAAACTACGAAAATAAAACAATTAATGACAAAGTAAATATATATACACATTAAATATCACTGGTTCTTGCTTTTTATGCAAAAATTATGAATGTTTGATTTATATTCAAAGATATTTCAAAATTGAAATATAGATAGAAGTAGCATTGAAATTCTACCTAAAATGTCCAGCATTTCTAAATCTTATAAGTAAAAAAAAAAAAAATCATTTACGCGAGGGCTTTTCCACCTACTCTCTACCTAGGCGACGCTGGGCAGCTGTTTCTAGTATAGAATATATGAAACCTGTCCTTCCACGGCTCCAAGCAAGCTTGTGTCCCTCTGTTAGGTGATTTTGGTGGTTGCATCCTCCAGCCCGGAGTAACAAAATAATTAAAAGAAAGAGAAACTGGAGAAAGGATAAAGGGGAATTATCAATTTATAATACTCGCAGATGAAAAGAAGGTAAAAACAGGCTGTTTGATTTTTTGTATGTATATTTTAGAGGGTGGTACAGTTAGCATCATCATCATCATCATGTCGCGCATATAGCACGGATATCCATGACAATCTCTCGCCAACCATCACTCATTGCCCCTAGGAGGTCCTCTGCGCAGCAACCAGCATCCTCGCATAGTTGGTCAATGTAGGTCCTTCGTGGGCGGCCCACAATAGCATGTCCATGTGTTGGCTTCCAGAGGAGAACGTCGCTTATGAGCTCGCCCTTGCTTCTCCAACAGTGTCCTGCTTGTCTAGTCCGTCTCACTCGGATGGTTTATGAGATGGGGGATGTGCCATACAGCTGCTTCCTTGTGGGGTGCTGTTTCCACGACTTGTTCAAGACTGCACGCATCATTCTTGTGCAGGTCCCATCTAGCTTATTCTCAAGGCGCTTCGTTAGGGTCCAAGTGGTGCAGCCATACAGCAGTATTGATATGAGCCTGGAAGAATTGTGGCTTTACCTTGTCAGTGAGATCGGATTTCCATATGATTGATCCTCTGTTTGTATAGTAGGTGTTTAATTAGAGATCTCTATGTGCATGTGTTGAGTGTGTCTGGTCAGAAAAAGGGATAATAGTATTACAATAATGTATTTATTGATTAGACAGTCCCTTTTCTTGTGAAATGCGGTAGTGAGATCTAACATTTAGCGACAGCAAAAAATTTACAATTTTTTTTCAAGGAGCAAGCTGATAGATTGTAGGGATTTCGTCGGAAGGAAAAAATACGAAGAGAATGGTATCCTCAAGGAAATAGAAGGTAAATCACTCCCAGTTCAAGCAACGGTAACTGGTAGAGACGGAACGAAGAAAAGAAAACACCATGCCTCGTATCTGAAGCAGGCTGAATTAATCTTGCAACAGATTGCCGGTGTTGCGACCTAGGTTCAGAATTCGATACAACAGTCTACTAATCTAGGATCATAATACAAACATTTAAAACTTAATTCACGTTGTACAAATATTAGAATCATTTAGTAAAAAAAACGAAAGTTCACCTATTGTAGTTTTATTTTTATGAACGTCTTGTTTATCACATTTAAACAATACTACCATTTTTGTCCTCACATTTTGAACTTGCTACAGGACTTTATAGACACCCTATACGTATGTAATCACGGTCGTAGATAGAATGGTAGATAGATATGTAAGATATGTAGATAGAATGGTAAGAAAACCGGTTATCTGTGTCAAACCAGCCGCTTATACCATGTGTATGGGTACGGTGTGTCATGTGACATATGCGGCCGACACGTGACCTTTTGTGCAAATAAACATGTAATAAATATGACCGAACACAAGGCAGCAGCTTTCTATTCCTCACTCACCCTGCTCGAATCCCCTGGAAGGTAAGGGTATTTACCGCTCATCTCTCGTTTGAGGTTGCGACACAAGGGCATTTTATGTGGGCCCACCCACGAACCGAGACTCATGGGCGGTAGGTGCAAAAAATGCGTTGATCCCGTCGGCATTACCCCTCAATGAAGCGCCTCAGGCACTGCGCAATAAGCCCAGCCCTGCACCTGTAAATCAAGGGGACAGGTATTGCCTGGGGTCATAGCCCACAGGGATCAACGCTGTTAACATGACTTATCCGGTCCAGAGGCCGAAGCACTCTGAAGCCACGACTCGAGGGCCGGGTAAAAGATAAGTACCCATACTCTTTTTTCTGAGAGTAGATAAACACAGACGACTCGATAAAACTGGCAGACTAATTATTTATACTCTAGTTATGATTTAAAAGATTATCAAGTAAACCATGTTCTTTCCAAGTGGATTGATTTGTTTCGTTGAGTTGCAAAAGCAGTTAGAATTAGGTAAAAAAGTTTTGTTTCTTATAAATCTTACAAAATGATTTTAATGTTTTTCTTTTTAATTCTCCAGCCGTACCTTTAAAAAAAATAATTCGCTTATCAAACTCACATTTCCCTACTCCCAATTATCTGCTAAGTGCTCAATGAGGGACCCAACGGGTCATGTTTTGTCCAATATATATATATATATATATATATATATATATATATATCTTATTATAATGGAGATTGTGGGTTTGTCTGTCTGTAACCGAAACTATATTACTATATAAGTCACAATTTCTTTTGTTATTTACATCATATTCCCCATGATTTTACTTTTATTTAAACCTCAATTATTAATAAAATTGTTTTACATCATTAATACTGTTGACCATATCTACATACTAATAACATGCAATTGTATTTATATATACAACAAAATAGAGGTTTACAGTGTGAATGGGAAGGGTAATTTGCATATTGATCATAAAAAATTGATTTTACTAAATATATGCTTAGTACTATTGATTTCTAATTGTTTGGTTTTATCTTATTGAATATGAGCAAAAATCCCTACAATAAATCTTAAAATAAATCCCTTAACAAAAAGAAATAACTGTAATGTTATTCTTTACTTCCTATTTTAACTAAACAGTTTAATTAGGAAACTTTACCAATGAAAGACGGGAGTAACGGAAAATGATGGAAGAGTTAGTTTCAAAGTTGTTCTATTTTTCAATCATACCCCCTCTGTTCAAAATCTTTTTATCTACATTCTTATTCAGTTTCATTAAAATTTAATATGATATTTTATTATAAAATTTAACTAAAATACTTGCACCCGGAGGGTGCATATATTTGCTAGTATATATATATATATATATATATATATATATATATATATATATATTAGACGTAGTGGTAAATTTCAGTACAGTGACATCCCTTCTTCCTGGGAATGTCACTGTCCTGAGAATTTACAACTACATCTAAATAAAAGAAACTAAAAAAAAAAAAATAATTAAAAAAATACAGAGTTTTCTGATATTCATTCCTTGACTAACATATTATTGTAACACATTAGCACAATATAGTACGTTAATGCTTCACACCTATGCCCAAACCTGGTATATGTATTTCCAACAACGGATACAGATACAAAAATACATCTAATATATATATTGGTTAGGAGGTTGATTTAGAAGGTTATCACAATGCAGTTTGGAATAAATAAAAAATAATAATACGGTAACAATGGTGTTGTGTGTTGACCTGTATTTTTTTTATTATTTCTTGAATTTTCGAGGTAATACCTCTTTATCAAAAGAATTGAACTGAAGCAGTACAGCTATGGCATTTCTTCCTAAATGAATTTAAAAAAAAAAAAAAATTCATTTAGGAAGAAATGCCATAGCTGTACTGCTTCAGTTCAATTCTTTTGATAAAGAGGTATTACCTCGAAAATTCAAGAAATAATTTAAAAATACAGGTCAACACACAACACCATTGTTACCGTATATTATTTTTTATTTATTCCAAACTGCATTGTGATAGCCTTCTAAATCAACCTCCTAACCAATACATACACAATGCTTCAAGCAAATTATGAAACTCTCTTAATATATATATATATATATATATTATATATATATATATATATATATATACGAATGATTTGCACGCAATTAGATGGTCTCAGTTATTCATATATAATATGAAAATAATGGACAATCGGAAAATAAATAATGTTACAATGTAAGGCTTTTTTGTGGTTGTAACTCGGGAAACTGGACAATTGTTATTGCTTGTTGACGGCTTTAGTGTGGCTATTAAAATGGCGTCTATGCACAGAAATAAAACGTACTGTAAATAGAAAATATACATAGCGCCGGGTTTTCTATCAAGTTTAAATAGACATGTCAAAACCTGCACTTAAACAAATAATACGTAATGCTACTTTGACGAAGCTATGTTAACCCAGAATATAATGTATGAAATATAATGTACTTGATTTTTTTTTCACTCATTTCGATAATTATTTAATTGGCTATTATTCTATAAAAGAAAAAAAATATACATCAATATTTGTTCCATTTAAAAGGGGGGGGCGCTAAATCTCCAATACAGTTTTTGACCAATACTGATTGATACTAAAGTAAAGTAGTTATTAAAAAAGTATTTTTTTAGAATCTAATAATATAACATTTTAAGCTAAAAATTTTGCTGCTCATGTGTTAAATGAATTTTATATATTGATTTATCATAGCAGAAATACTTGAAGTTTTGAAATGAAATAACTGATGCATTATAAGATTCATTAATTGATAAATCAATACTAAAAAATTAATTCAAATCTGATAATTCCCTGATTGTTGGTATTTTTTTTTTTTTTTTTGCAATAACAAATGTTACAATTTATTTTGTAAACACGGATATTAAGCAAAAAAAAAAAAAAATAAAAAATAAATAAAATAAAGGCGGCCATCTTGATCGAAATTGACTGAAAAATTGTTTTAAATGTATTAAAAATAAATCACATGTGTAATATTATTTTTGCTTTTTTACTGATACACATGATGTTACTACTTCTCGATTTAGACAAGAGTAAGTAAAGTAAAGTAAAGTCGACGGGGCGGACTAAAGTCGGTATCAGCCAGTCAGCGAGGGAGTCTATCCTCTTTTCAATAGCGCTAGACCAAGGAGAGTGTTTTATCATCTGATGTGGAGCGCCACACCTACCATCAGCTCCTTATTTTACCGCACAGATCCCTGCGCTACTCATAACGCTGAGTTGGCGAGGACCGGTATCGAACTAGGAACCTTGTGGTTCTAGGCGAACGCCCTACCGACTGAGCTGACCTTAAATAATCAATTTGATTAATTCTAATTCGTTTTTAAAATTCGTAGCAGCCGAATTTTTGGGTATACCTATTTTATGCTGATTCTATCGGCCCTGTAAATATTTTTTATTATGAATGCAACTAATGAGAAGATACCATAATATCTTAAACACGTGTTGCGTATGTGAAATAAAAAGAATAAAACATTTTTTCTGAGAACGATACATTTTGCGGACCTTCTTCTTTTATATATATATATATATATATACTAGCAAATATATGCACCCTCCGGTGCAAGTATTTAAGTTTAATGTAATAAAATATTGTATTAAATTAGAAAGGCTAATGAAACTAAATAAGAATGTAGATAAAAAAGATTTGAAACAGGGGGTATAATCGAAAATAGAACAACTGAAACTTACACTTCCATCTCTCGTCTTTCATTGTTATTTTTCTAATTTAAGTATTTAGTTAAAAGAGGAAGTAAAGAATAAAATTACAGTTATTTCATTGGATTTCTTTTAAGATTCATTGAAGAGATTTTTGCTTATATTCATTAAATAAAACCAAACAATTAGAAATCAATAATACTAAACACATATTTATTAAAATCACATTTTAAATATCAATATGCAAATTAGCCTTCCTGTTCAAAACCCCTATTTCATTGTAATATAAATATAATTGCATGTTTCAAATATGTGGATATGGTCAACAGCATTAATAATGTAGAACAATTTTTTAATAATTGAGATTAAATTTTTAAAAAAATCATTGAGATTGTGATGTCAATAACAAAGGGAATTGTGACCAGTAATATAGTTTCGGTTACAGACAGAAAAACTCACAATCTCCATTATAATAAGATATATATATATATATATATATATATATATATATATATATATATCATGCGTTACCATGGTTATATTGCAATTGAAAACTCGGGCTTTTTTAACAAAAATGAAATTCATATATGAAACGTCAATTTTCATTAAAACAATCCCGTTGCTATTGAACATAAATATTCAAAGGAGTTTTATTTTTGACGAAGACCGTCGTTTAATATGACGAAGCTTCCATTGCGTTTGCTGTTGTAATTTTTTCAAAGACTGTAAATATGTAATTGCAACACAGGGAGCTTTAAGTGATAATTTCATTATGCTGTTCAGGATAGAACACGATAAAGCTATAGGCTGAAAATTTTATCCAGAAGAACATCATTTTGAATTAACATGAAATGAACCAAAAGAGCTCTGCAAAGCAATTACAGATTCATCAGTCTCATGACAACATTTTTCAACAGCCAACGCGCGAAAAGCAAGTAAGGGATCGTGTGAGGATCGAACTCACTGGTAATCGGTTTAAGACTGACAGAAAAGGGTTTTTTTTAACGGCATATCAATATTTTCGGGTCAATGCCGAATCAAGTCATTTTGATATTTGGTTACTTAATTTACTGCTGTTGCTTAAATTGTCACCCATCTAAGTAGTGAACAGGTTGATCGCTGCTTAATTTCGGTGTGCTTGTTGGAACTCGTGCTTTCACCGTGACTTGAACGTAAGCCTAATGGAAAAGGTAATATATCAAATATAGAATTTTGTTCTGGGCAAATATTTATGCCAGAGAAAGAAAAAAAAAAGAAGAAAATAAACAAATTCATTAAAATGATTATTTTTTTCAATTAATGGATTTAATAAATTAATATATTTACCATTCCTTTAAATTCATATTTTATCAGCTAAGTAATATTTTTGCCAACGGTATTAAAATAAATAGGGTGAATGCAGTGCTATGGCTTTCGGGTTAATAAGTACGATTGCTGACATGCTCTCATTGCCTTCATTTTTTTTGTAGAATCTGCCTAGCCAGCAGGTGTTGCATAGCGCCTTCTTTACCGGCACTAAATAGGTATATGTTATATACTGGTCTTTTCACTAAGCCAAATCAGCATATAACGTTATATACCTTTCTTACTACTTCTTACCTGGTCGTCTATTCTTCTATCTTGGTCTGGTATATCTTCTACAGGTCTAGTCTTTCTTATATGGGGATTCCGGGTCTGGTTTCTGTTGGGGTTTCTTGTTATCAGAAGCCTTGTGTCATTGTTAGTTTTTAGTAATAAACACAAGACTTCGATTTATGTTGATGTTACTTTATTCATAAATCCCCAGACCAGACAATACGCGCGGATCCTTACATTTTGCTAGCTCGGCTTCTAAGTTCTAACTGACTAAGTTACTTACTTAGTATCCTTAAACCGGAAGAGGGTCTTCTATTGCCTTCCGGTTCTCACGATCATCCCCAGAACGCAAGGTCAGAGTTAGGTCAAACGTTGTCACTCACTCTCAAGGCCATCAAGCTATACTGATCGCCATAATGATTTCTACACTACCTTAAAAATGTATTAGTCCAATTATTATGTAACACAGGGATAGATTTATACTTAAAATAATACGGAACAACAAACAAAAAGACTGCCTAGAATTCCATGTTAATATCATATAACTGATGTGAATATAAGATATTGGACGATAAAATGATATGTAAACGCAAATTTACTCGACTGGCATTTACCTGAAAACTCTTTTAACCTGGACTAATTAAAATAAAATTTTATACAACTAAAATCAAATCTTGGTATTTACCCAAACCGTTGGCCTAGGCTAAAATGTGACAGAAGATCCCAAGTATGGTGCATCCAGTGAGGATCGAACTCGCTTTTCAGTAGTAATAGATCTGCGAGACTGGCTTGCTAACCATTACATCATGATTCCAAACTGAATCAACACTAAGTGTATAAATAGAATAAATTATAAAGCTGTTAACTAGCGATTATTTCTTCCTGGCCGCTAATAAGATCTCTTGTGGGGATACAATTCTCTAGCAGATTTTAACATTCATGGCATGGCTTTGTGACTGCGAGCACGTTCGTAGCGGTAAAGGCCTAAGCGGGAGTGGCAAATACGGTCACAGCAGCTTGAGGCATAGACAGGGTTTTATGTCATAATGTTGTGGTTACCCCCCTGCACCTTTTGTCTTTGAGATTGTCCCTACTGATTTTTTTAAGGGAGCAGATATGATTGGTGTTGAGATGCCAGGCGTTCTTAGCTAGAATGGTCCATCGTTGATGGTTGATATGACATACACCAATGTATTTTTTTCAGGCAGTTCGATCGCTTTTTCGTACCTCTGTCGTAATAACCAGTGAAGGGTTTGTCGTACAATTTGATTTTTTAAACACACACACACATTATATATATATATATATATATATATATATATATATATATATATATATTCTTTGTTGGGTTACCAAGTTTCTTAGTACAAGGGTGATTTTGGCTGGTCCTATTCTCTCACAGTAGTTTGTTGTAGAGTTCGGGTTCCGTATGAGAGCTCAATGTTTAATTTTTATAAACAGAGCAAATTTATTTGTGAATAAAAAGGCCTTAAATACCAGGGGTATCGGATTATGGACCATTTCCACTCGTGGATATCTGAAGCCGAGCGAGTTTGGTCAGACCACTTCTTTATTCAGCCGATTGATCAAAGAGCCTGAATAAAGAAGTGGTCTGACGAAACTCGGTGGGTTTCAGATACCCACGAGTTGAAATGGTTCATAATCACGATACTCCTGGTATTTAAGGCCTTTGTATTCACAAACAAATAATATATATATATATATATATATATATATATATATATATATATATGTGTGTGTGTGTGTGTGTGTGTGTGTGTGTGTGTGTGTGCGTGCGTTTGTAGAAAAATCTTTGCTCTACAGCAACACAATGCTTCTTTTAAAATGATGGCAACAGAAACTGCAAGGTTTGTTGTATTAGCTGATGACGAGAGAACAATCTTGTCGATACCCCATAATGTAACAGGAAGTGTTTCACTTTTCATAGATAAATCCCGAAGTCAATAGCTGAACGAGGCGTTCAGGCAATTCTCTAAATTGAATGTTAATGATAGATAATTAAATGTAGTTATTTCTATTGGCATCTCCAACGATAGGGAATAAGCTGCAATGCCTGGGGACTTGATCTTTATATGTTGGCTATTAAGTTTTGAATCGAAATCGAAATGACAAAAGTGGAAATAATTGATCTCTGACGCAAACAAACCGGAATCAGTTTCCAAATATAACAACCGACCTTTCACCTCTCAGTCCTCTTAAAAAGGAAAATTAACTTCACCCTGCCACTTCTGTTAAGAAGAGGAAACAAAAATTAATCTCCTCATTTTATTTTCTGAATGATGATATTTACTTTGAGATTTCTCTGGTTTTATTCGTTCATTCCGTTCGTAAAAGACATCGATAGGAAACGGATACGATTCCCCAGACTCACAGGTTCTATAATAGAGCGAGGTTTGTTGATTGGTTGGATTTTACGGCATGTCAATCATTGTTGGGTTATTTCATGCCGAAGACGTTTTGTTTTATTTATTCTTGATGTTATTTCTCTGAATGTTTGAGATGAGGCTTGATGATTAGTATTATCTGCGTTATTCGGACTATTGTCCCCATCTTTATTGTTATTTGTATAACGTTTCGGCCGATATGCCCTCCGACCTTCAAGAAATACCTGAAGAAGGCCGGAGGGCATATCGGCCGAAAAGTTGTACAAATAACAATACAGATTGGAACAATAGTCCGAATAACGCAGATAATACTATTCTTGATGTGTACTCAATTTTAAACTCTATTAAAAAAAAACTCAATTTTTTTTCTATCTAACATAAAGATTGGACCCTAGCAGGTACTACCTCTCTGGGTCAGAATGGACATGGGAGTAATAGTTATGAATGAGTACTCCACATTACCTAGAGATCCTGAATTGGAACAACCCTCAGATAGAGTTTAATGTCAATAAGACCCTCAGCCACCACCTTCTAGCACATATATGATAAAAAGGTTTGGGGCTTGCCATGAGGACAATATGCTTGGGACAATCATATAGGTACTAGGGCTAGCCGATTGATCAAAGTTGCCCACTGCGTCTAGCCTAAGTAAGAGCTAAAGTGGAGTGTTCATGTCATGGACTGCTCAGCTACCACGATTCCATCGTTAGGCATTACGGATTGCCGCCCACGGACAGCAGGCAACCTCATTGGGAGGTCTTATCCTTCTGCAGACGTGCAGTTGATGTATTCTACTGCGCCAGTCGACAGGGCTGTAGCGCGGGTAGTAGAGTTTTAGAGCTTTGGGGTGCTGTTGAATCTAACTATATCATGATTAGACTATAACAAGATCAATGACATGATCTCACAAACATGGATAACATATTATAAAATCTAAGAAATGGACACGTCGACTAGAGTTCAAATCCTGGACGAGGCTTTTTGCATTTTACATATCGCTAATACGCTGGCGAAAGATATGCATCCAACTACTAACCTTCCAATGGTGGGGAAATAGTAGTGTAGACTGGGTTCTTTAAGCTAGGCTAGGAAAATAGTCATGGGGAAGGAAAATTAAATACAAACCTGTTGAACTCCGCCTAAGAAATTGACCTACATACAATGATATACGTATACAAGGTAAGTATTTAACCAACGCGTTCGACACGGGAAGGAAGCTAGACAAACTCTCAAGTATGTGGCATCTGGTATCCAGTGGTATTAAGGCCATAACCCGGCCAAAGGGGCTCTGGCGAAAAATCTAAAGGGCGTCTACATCATTATCAGGAATCACTGGCTTTTGACGTACTTGTCAATGGTATGTGTAAAATCTAAGACAAACAAGGGCATCTCCTTTTCCTGACCGGGATATGCATGCGGGCTCTGGGGACCGTTTGTGAATCTAATCATCCCTTTTTACTAGGTATTTCTGTCACACTCTGTTTATGTTGTAGCAAGGATGGTTTGGTTATTTCGTTTTATGGAATATCAACTCTTTTCAGGTCATCATGAACAAGACGTGGAAACAGCACCCTACGAGAAAACAGCTGTAAGGCCACCTACCATATATCACACAAACCATCCGAGTAAGACGGACAAGACACGCAGGACACTGCTGGAGAAGCAAGGACGAACTCATAAGCGATGTCCTCCTGTGGAAGCCAGCATATGGACAAGCCAGTGTGGGCCAACCAGCAAAAACGTACGTTGATCAGCTCTGTGTGGATACAGGATGCTGCATAGAGGACCTCCCGAGAATGATGAGCGATAGGGACGGATCGAAAGAGATTGTCATGGATATCCAAAGCGCGACATGATGATGATGATGATGATGATGAATGCGGAATCAAGTCATCTTGATAAACAAAGGTCTCAGGTTGCTTTCCACATACGCTGTTGCATAAGTGGTCACTCAATCAAATATTGAACAGGTTCATCGCAGCTTAACTTCATTGATCTCGAGGGAACCAGTACTTTCAGCGCGACTTGAGCCGTAATTTATTGCAAGGAAGCCACTGAATGCAAAGGCTACTAATTTCCAAATTCACAAGAAAAGTTAAACTTCTTGATGGTCCTGTATGATAAAAGTATTTATAAAGGCCAATACAAAATATTAGAATATCCAGCCAATACATAGAAATTGTGTATGAAAAAAAATGCTATTTTTATAATCTATATATTAATACGCTTGTTCCTGAATCTTCAATCCGTTATCCTGCATCAACCTCTGGTTAAAAATGAGACCCACCAAATTGTTCAAGATTCAATGCAAAAATGTAAATCCAGATAATCTGGTATCACTTAATCGCAGATTTCTTATTTTTCCCCATTTCATTTCCCCTAATTTCAAAAATGAAACATTCCAAATAGTCTTGCTTCACTTAGATGCCCAACGTAAAAGTAAAATGAATTGAAAAAATGAATTACATGTTTGTTTTATTTGTAAGATTGAAATTGTAAATTACGAACTATATTTTGTAAATTTTTATCTTATCTCATCCCGGCATTCTTACCTTAACGCTATTTTTAGGAGCCAGCGTCAAGCGAATTTCCTACCCAACTTAGATATTTTCCGAGTGGTGTTTTTGTCACTTTTTGTCGGCAAAGTAATGTAGATATTTTTAACTGCATTCCCGAGATTTGTTATCACCAAATCAATGTAAATATTTTACAACCCCTCCTTTAAGAAAGTGAGTGTTAAATCGAGGTTATTATATATTTTACATATTGAGCTCTTTCAAAATAGCTCTTAAGTAGACATACTAAACGTTTTAATTATTAAATTATCATACTGTGGCATATCCACAGTTACTGTTAGTAATATTTAATTATATTAAAGCTTAATACTTCAGCCAGGAGAACGCATATTTTTGCT
The DNA here is from genome assembly GCA_023376005.1 of Doryteuthis pealeii. Taxonomy (NCBI): domain Eukaryota; kingdom Metazoa; phylum Mollusca; class Cephalopoda; order Myopsida; family Loliginidae; genus Doryteuthis; species Doryteuthis pealeii. Next base: position 6,200,872 of record CM042144.1, on the reverse strand, counting down.
CGTGAAAATAAGCAAAAATACGTATTTAAGATCAATTACTGAGACAACAGTTTAATTTTTTTTCAACCGAGATTTAGTGCAACTCTTGTTTATTGCACTTCGTTAATGTCGGATAAAATAAATTCCAAAGTTGGATGAGGGGAATTTTGTCATGATGATAAAGAGCTCTTTTGCAGAAGAAGAAGAAGAAAAAAACGATGAAAATGATCTTTAAAATAAAACCGAGAAAGGCGTCTTCTCCAATAAAAATCCGGGTATCAGGAAAGATGGACGGAAGTCGTTGGGATGTCTGGTAGTTAACAGAATTTAACAAGCAGAAGAATGAGATAAGAAAGGAACGTTGCTGCTGCTGGGAGTTATATAAACATCACCGTTCGCTGTTGTATATAGTCTGTTGCCTCTCAATCTTTTTCGTTATACCACTGTCTGTCTGTCTGTCTGTCTCTCTCTCTCTCACACACACACACACACAACACCACGTACGTATACGCATACTCGATGGGGTGTGTGGTGTAATGGTTAGAGTTGTAGAAAATAAATTCATTGACTCGAGTTCAAATCAGGTAAGAGTCTGTTTGCATTTACATAGCGCTTGAGATGGGTATGCTTCCAATTACCCTCCCTTCATTATAATACGGTTTTTTTACATATTGAACTATTTTCAATAGCTCTTAAAACTAGATACCAATCATTGTGATAAATAGATTATCATACTAGACGATTTGGACGGTCTCATTTTAACCAGAGGTATAACAAGATGATAACGTTCACATTTCCATTTCCTGTGCAGTTATTTCTTTGGAGTTTTTTTTTTGTACATAGTCTTATTGAATACGAATAATTTTTAACAGATCTATTTGACCCACTCCGGGTCAGAGTTGACCTGAGAGAAATGGTGTTGAGGGGGTGTTATACATTTTCCAGACCCCCAGTATTGGAATTTCGCCATCAGATAGAGTTTACCGTTATTATTTAAGGAACATGAGTATTAATACATAGATAAGCTAACTGTGGTCCAGTTAAGGTGAAGATTCTTTAGTGTTTATAGTAAATTGATTCAAGGGAGACAAATATGCTTTTAATTTACCACAATTATATAGAGATATATAGAGTTAAGTCAATCTATTAATAATGGAGATTCGCTTCCGGTTTTTGTCTGTAACAAAAATTACGTCACTGCTTACGTCACATTACCCAAAATCGTCATAACATAGAATTACCTCCCTTCATCTATGAATAGTAGAGCAGACCGGGCTCTTTAACCTTGGCTTGGTAATCACGCCAAGAGAAAGAACTTAATTCAGACATGTTAAACTCAGCTTAAGAAATTGACCAAGTGTCGCATCCTGCTCGTGTAGAGGGGTTAGTAAATATATACATGCATTAATCGAGTTTTCATTTCGAATATCTCGTTGGGCGTAACATATGCAACCCCACACACATACATACACCAACCTGTGGGCTGAGGCTGTAGAATACACCGAGTATATCTCTGCAGAGATGTGAATTTTCCCAATGCTGCCATCTGTTGGTCCTGGGTGGCAACCCGTGAGACTTAAGGATGGAATCCTAGTAGGATGAGTAGTCCATGACATGCAGAACCCCACTTTGGTCCTTACTTAGGCTAGCCGTGTGGTTGGAAGGGCTCCTTCGATCAATCGGCTGGTCACATTGTGTGATGGATATAAAGATTGAGTTAGTATAATTTTAAATGACAATCACCTCTAAGCTGCAGGTTCAAACCTGGCCAAGGGCGATAATAACCGAATATTCAACACAGCTTGACACTCGTACCCGGTCATGGTTAAAGGAATGAGAAATCTACCCCCGTGGATTGAATAAAGGGTTCGGTTCGAAGTTTCGTGAAGTCTCTCGAATACGACATGAATATTCCTGAGATCACAAGAAGGTTTCAGAGTTCGAAGAAAAGTTTTCCAAGTCTGACGAGAAACACCTGAAGAAGGCCGCAGCGTACCTCGACTGAAAGGTTGTATATATTACAGTAAAGATGAGGGCAATAGTCCGAAAAATTCAAATGATATAAAACGTTTTTATCATTAAACATTAATAGTTTTATTCCATTTTAAGTTTGCTTGTTTTTTTTTTTTTGTTATTTTTCCCATACTTCCAGGTCTTTTCTTTTACTCTTTGATTTTCTCTTCCCGCCAAACTTTTTTTCTGTTTCTGTATATGCCACCATTGGTTGCTTTAAATACGTTGATGCGTTTGTTTAACTTATTCATTTAATAAAATCTCATGAAAAGAAATAGCAAATCAATGAACATAAAAAATACATTAAAAAAAAATAGCGCAAAAAAATCCAATCAATATTTATCAGCGTTGTAAGGGATCCTTTCGCGTCGGTTTGCTAAGTCGCTATCAATATTTGATTTTGCAAAATTTAGCAGGTAAACATTTACCCGTCTCGCTGTTATTTGTTTTAAAGTTAATAGCAAGAGAGTGAATGAACGATAGCATACAAGGATTTGTTTCACATATCTAGTTTGTGCCAAGAAATGTCTACACAGAGTAAAAGATCTAGAATAAATGAACGGCTTTACGGTTTCTTCAGAATTGTCAATAACACTGTCTATAAAAAGTTGTCTTCAATAAAGAGGAAAATACAGAATCACAATTCTTTAGAAGAAAAAAAAACCCAGCGGTCTTCAACTCGTTATATAATGAGAAAAACATTTATGTTAATGACAGAAACGCATTACAAGGTCACCTTTCCGCCCAGTCGGCTGGGGTTATAGAATACATCGACTACACCTCTGCAGAGGTTTTCATCCACCAATGACGCCACCAGTAAGACGTGGTGGGCAAACCTGATGCTTAAGGATTGAATATGTAATACTCCACTTTGGTCCTTACTTAGGCTAGACGGGCGATCGGAGAGGGTCCCCACCTATCAATTGACTGTTCACCTCAAGTCATAATACGTATATGTTTGTCTCAATCCTATTCCCCTCAAGTCCTAATACCAATATGTTTGTGTCAGTCGTGTCAAGTCAATTTCGTAAGCGGAGTTTATCAGGTTTGAATTCAAAGTTTTCCTTCTCCTAGACTGGCTTCCTAACCAAGGTTGAAGAGCCCAGTCTGTCCAAACTATTTACCATAACTACAGGCAGAGGAGTTGGATGCACACCTTTTCCAAAGTATGAAGAAATAATCAAATATTTAAGAGATAATTTTCATTATGTTCACTAGCAAATATATGCACCCTCCGGATGCAAGTATTTAAGTTTTAATATAATAAAATATCATGTTAAATTAGAAAGGTTAATGAAACTGAATAAGGATTCAGATAAAAATATTTGGAACAGAGGGGGTATAATCGGAAAATAGAACAACTTTGAAACTAACTGTTCCACCATTTTCCCTTACTCCCGTCTTTCAGTGGTAAATTTCCCTAATTTAACTATTTAGTTAAAATAGGAAGAAAAGAATAAAATTACAGTTATTTCTTTATGTTAATAGATTTCTGTTAAGATTTATCCCCGAGATTTTTGCTCATATTTATTAAGATAAAACCAAACAATTAGAAATCAATAATACTAAGCATATATTTATTAAAATCAAATTTTTAAAGATCAATATGCAAATTAGCCTTCCCATTCACACTGTAAACCGCTATTTCGTTGAATATATAAATATAATTGCATGTTCTTAGTATGTAGATATTGTTAACAGTCTTAATGATGTAAAACAATTTTACTAATAATTGAGGTTTAAATAAAAAAAATTAAATCATGGAGAATGTGTGTAAATAACAAAGGGAATTGTGACTTGTATAGTAATATAGTTTCGGTTACAGACAGACAATCTCCATTATAATAAGAGATGTGTATTTACAAATACTGGTGGTTGACCCTCAGTCACCGACTCCTAGCACCTATAAGATAAAAGTGGTTGGTGTTTTGAGCATTTTTGAGAATACAGTCGGAACAATCATGTAGTTCATAAGCCTTGGCATTATTAGCGAATTGGTCGGATGACTTACCTCTAACACATTTAGGACATAACTTCGTCCCCGGGTCACAGACCACTCATCCACCAGAATCTTGTCCTCAGACATTATGAGTCACTACATACGGACAACAGGTGGACCCATTACGCGGGGGACGGGGTATTACTATTTTGCAGAGGTATAGTCGGTGTATTCTACAGCTTCGGCTGGCAAGACGGATACCATATGGTTTCAGTTGGATGGAGCAACTGCCCAGACAGCAAGAGCAAAAATAGAATATCGTCAAATATGTTTGTCTAATTGCATCTAGAACGGAAATTAACGAGCCCACGCGTTCGCCAGATTTGACAGCTCCTGTTTTTTTCCCCCTTTGAGGTTATCTTAAGAAAAGAATTTATGTAAACATACTTCAAGCACTCTAGGAGCTGAAGAATAATATTCAACAAAAAACTAGAACGTTGGAGCCAGAAACATTACAAGCTGTCGTGGAAACCATCTAGCCTTGTTTCCACGACAGCTTGTAATGTTTCTAAATGAATGGCTCAATTTTCTGAAGCAAAGAAAAGGAAATCTGAGGCGTATTATATTCCACAATTAGTTCAACGTAATTTCCAACAGTCAAAATCTATACACTAATACTCGTGTTCCTTAAAAGTACGACCATAACCATCTTGCAACACCCTCTGGTTGAAAATAAGACTGTCCAAATCGTCCAAGATGAAATGCAAAAATGTAAATTTTTGATGTAGTGTTGCTAATTTAATGTAGTGTTGCTTATCCGCAGAATTCATATTTCTTATGAGTCACATCATCTCAGCTAAATAATGGACTATTCCTTTTTTAAATTATAAACAAAAAGAGGAGAAAAAAGACATGCTATACAGAAAAATATA
>CM042144.1:6186009-6188509 GCA_023376005.1 Doryteuthis pealeii | reverse complement strand
GAAAAAATATATATATATGTGTGTGTGTGTGTGTGTGTGTGTTAATTTATGAATATGAATTTACATACGAAAATATATTTATGTTTGTGTGTGTGTGCGCGTGTGTATATATATCATCACATCATCAAATCGTGCAGTCATATATATATATATATATATATATATATATATATATATACACATACATATATGTAAATATATATATATATAGTTAATGTATGAGTAGTGGCTTACCGGTGGGTATGAGTACGATCGTTGGAAGCGCACAGTATCCGGGGTTAAGACTGAGAAAAAACAAATTCAAAGTGCTCAATACAATGTAGAGCAAAATTTATTTATAAAATGGATAAAAGTAACCTATTCGAGTTTCATCGTTTGAATCCTCAGGTTTACATATGCTGAATTAATGGAGTTTTCGATTAATATCAGTTAGTACCATGCATGGCCGTTGAAACGGTCTTATCTTTTATAGACGAACGCTTGTTTATATATTCAAAACTCACGTGAACCGTTTTTATTTATTGGATTAAAAAATGTGAATTAATTTGTGGGAATTACCAACCAATAAATAATTTTAACCTTTCGTTTTTTAACCACTATTACGCCCCGTAATCTACCTTTCATTAAATAGTAATTGAAAAAAGTAATTCTCACAAATTAATTCACATTTTTAATCCAATATATATATATGTTATGTATATATACATTATATGTATGTATATATATAATACTAGCAAATATATGCAAACCCTTCGGGTGCAAGTATATAAGTTTAATGTAATAAAATTAATTAAATAGAAAGGCCTAAATCGAAACTAATTAAGAATCAGATAAAAAAGATTGAAACGGAGGTATAATCGGAAAATAGAAACAACCATGAAACTACCCTCTTTCATCCAACTTTCCGTTTTTCCGATGCACCCCTAAATTTTTCCTAATTTACTATTTAGTTTAGATCGGAAGTAAAGAATTAAATATACAGGTATTTCTTCTTGTTAATGAATTTCTTTTAAGATTTATTGAAGAGATTTTTACTCATATTCATTAAGATAAAACTAAAACAATTAGAAATCATAAATACAGCACATTTTTATTAAAATCAGTTTTTTTAATATTAATATGCAAATTAGCTTTACGTTTACACTGAAAACTGGTATTTTGTTGTAATATAAATATAATTGCATGTATTAGTATTTAGGTAAGGCCAACAGTATTAATAATGTCAAACAGTTTTAGAATCATGGAGAATGTGACGTAAATAACTTAGGGAATTGTGACTTGAGTAGTAATATAGTTTCGGTTACAGACAGAAAAACACACAATCCCATTTAAATAAGATATATATATATATATATATATTACTTGTTACTTATTATACTCCTTGATAACAAGCTAATCTTGGAAGAGTTGGGAATGTGAACTATTTATCTAAAGTGTGCTTAAGGTTGCCGCTTCCGGAGCGCTCGGAATATTTTAGCTATAATTGATGTAGAAAAACTTATTCTTTGTTGAAACAAATAAAACTAACATGGTCCTGAGTGACTTACACCTTTCACAAAAGGACATGGATATTTTGGAAGAAATATGACTGGATTCGTTCAAAGCAAATGTAATGCATCCTCATTTTTGGTAAATCACATTTGCTTTTGTATATATTTTTTCGATCCCGGGCCTTGCTGAGTTCTACTATATATGTTCTACTATATATATAGTTCTATACTTACCTAATAGACATACTTATGCTTGATGAGATGAAAGTGTTTTTAATGATGGTTATTTATCTTTAGCTCAGTTTAGATACCCGCCTGGGATCGCAAGTTTCTTGGTCGATACAGTCCTCTCTCTCTTCTCTCTCTCTCCTCTCTCACAGACACACACACAAACACACCATATATATATATATATATATAATATGATAAATAAGTTAATCCACAGACACTTGTTTTGAGGTTTCACCTCTCATCAGTCTGGCTACACTTTAACAGCTACCCACAGCCCGGATCGATACCTGATTGAATTTCGTCTGCCAGGTCTCTTACCCATACGGCTATCAAACTTAGGAGAGTATTTAATGATAAATTTCTAGGCGGAAATGAATTCACGGGAATCTCTAAGTTTGTAAACAAAGTGAGAGATAGCTTTACGTCAGCTGGTGAATTTAAAATTAATCCCTATTTAGAGAACTCAACCAAAGTGGGAGTATTATATATAAATAAGTTAATCCACAGACACGTGTTTCGAGGTTTCACCTCTCATCAGTGTGGCTACACTTAACAGCTACCCACAGCCCGAATGTGTGTGTGTGAATAAATAGAAGAATATAAATTTGCTCCATGTAATAATTTATTTCAACGGCAAAAGCTTTAGTTCTTTCCAGTCACGAGACAAAATGAATACATTTTTTGTTTCGTGTCTGAAGATGATGTAACGAGCTACGCTTGTTTGAGTCTAAATCAACTATTACATAATTTACATATTACATAAGTCTGTTCCTCCATTT
>CM042144.1:6178509-6183509 GCA_023376005.1 Doryteuthis pealeii | reverse complement strand
TGTATATATGATAAATGATAAATAAATGATAATTAATAATACTAGCAAATATATGCACCCTTCAGGTGCAATATTTAGGTTTTGATGTAATAAAATATTATATCAAATTAGAAACTATTTAGAAAAATGATAAATCGAGGGTATAATCGAAAAATAGAATCAGCTTTAAATCTAACTCTTCCATCATGTTCCATTACTCCCGTCTTTCATTTATCCTATTTATCTATTTAGTTAGATTATGAATATTTAATAAAATTACAGTTCTTTCGTCTTGTTTATGGATTTCTTTTAAGATATATTGAAGAGATTTTTGCTCAGATTCTTTAAGAGAAAACCAAACAATTAGAAATCAATAATACTAAGCATATATTTAGTAAAATCAAATTCTTAATATCAATATGCAATTAGCCTTCTCGTTCACACTGTAAACCGCTATTTGTTTAATATATAAATATACTTGCATGTTATTAGTATGTAGATCCAACAGTATTAATAAGGTACAACAATTTTATCAATAATTGATTAAATAAAAAATAAATTCATGGTGAATGTGATGTCAATAACTAAGGGAATTTTACTTGAGTAGGATATAGTTTCGGTTACAGACAGACAAACTACAATCTCCATTATAATAAGATGATATAATCATGAATATAGTTTAAATAAATTACAATTTATAAATTAGAATTGATTTAAATATAGTTTAAATACATTATATAATATAAATAACTTATATATATAATATAACGAATATAATAATAATAATAAACAATGATATATAAAAAATATATATATAATAAATGCCTAAAAAATATATAGCATATAATCTATACATATTATAAATATACATATATATAAAATTATACATATTATATTATTTTCAGCAATTGTAAATAATTTGATTTAATTCGATTTCTAAATAGACTCACCAACCAAGCCTCTCTCTAATCAGATTCAGAAATATTGATAATGATTTTTTATGGGACTTATGCTAATTCCTATTAAAAAGAATTAGGCAGCATATCTAGATAATTCTTATCGTCCAATTTAGCATTCTTCTATGCCTAATATCTATATATTAATACCCGTATTCCTTAATCTTCCGACCGTTATCATTTCGCAAAACCCCTCTGGTTAAGAATGAGACGCCAAAATCGTCCAAGAAGGAATGCACAAATGTAAATCCTGATTATCTAGTGTTGTTTATCTGCAGGTTTTATTTCTTATATGTTCGTCATCTCAGCTAAATAGTGGACCATTTCGTTATTATTATTAAGAACGAAGCGGGTAGCGAAGACAGATAGAATATTATAAAAAACGAAAAGAAAGAGAGTAGGGGAAAGAGAGAGAGAAGAAAGAGAGAGAGAGAGAGAGAGAGAGAGAGACAGAGAGAGAGAGAGAGAGAGAGAGACAGGGAGGTGATAAGCTAATCGCTTTCAATGAAAAGGGACACAGAAAATAAGGATGAGGGAGAGTTAAATCAAGATTATTATACTTCTTACATATTAACTATTTTGCAATAGTTCTTTAAACATATCAAAAGTTGTAATAATTCAATTATCATACTGCAGTATATCCACAGGTCCTGCTAGATAAGATTAGGCTACACATGAAAATTTCATATAAAGATTCTTTATTTCAGAAAATATATTCTTATTGTCCCAATTTAGTATTCTTCTATTTCAAATATTTATATTAATCCATTATTTTTGCCACAATGATCCGATAGTCGAAAAAAACATTCTAGTGTAGTTGTAAGAGAGATGAAGAGCAGGTATATAAGTTATTTATGTATTCACTTTTCATTTGGTTAACTGCATTGAAAATGAACTTTCAAAATATCTGTTAACACCTCCAGCTTCTGCAGGTTTTTAAGTGCATCATTCAAAGAAAGACATTTTTTTATTATATTCTGAAAACTCCGCTTGAACGTGAATTTCGCAGAAAAAAAATTTTCCTTAACATTTTTCCGTTTTCTAGGCAAGTTTTTTTTTTTAAATCGACGAAGCAAGAATGGTAGGAAACAGAAGAAAAATAAAATAATATGTGTTGTGTGTGTGTGTGTGTGTTAATTTATGAATATGAATTTACATACGAAAATATATTTTTTGTGTGTGTGTTGCGCGTGCTGTATATATATCATCACATCATCAAATCGTGCAGTCATATATATATATATATATATATATATATATTATATATATATATATATATATATATATACGTGTAATGTATGAGTAGTGGCTTACGCGTGGGTACGAGTACGATCGTTGAAGCGCACAGTATCCGGGGTAAGACTGAGAAAAAACAAATCAAAGTGCTCATACAATGTAGAGCAAAATTTATTTATAAAATGGATAAAAGTAACCTATTCGAGTTTCATCGTTTGAATCCTCAGGTTACATATGTGAATTAATGGAGTTTTCGATTAATATCAGTTAGTACCATGCATGGCCGTTGAAACGGTCTTATCTTTATAGACGAACGCTTGTTTATATATTCAAAACTCACCGTGAACCGTTTTTATTATTGGATTAAAAAATGTGAATTAATTTGTGGGAATTACCAACCAATAAATAATTTTAACCTTCGTTTTTTAACCACTATTACGCCCCGTAATCTACCTTTCATTAAATAGTAATTGAAAAAGTAATTCTCACAAATTAATTCACATTTTTAATCCAATATATATATAGTATGTGTATATATATTATATATATATATATATATATAATATATATTTATATATATATATATATATATATATATATATATATATAATTATATATATATATAATATATATATATATATATATATCTACTCTAAACAAATCGTAAAATCTAAGAAGTCCGTTTGGCTGTAGGGTTATGGGATCGGCCTGTCAGCTTGGCAGTCCGGTTTCAAATCACGCACAGGGCCGTCTTTCCGATCTATAGCTCTGCTGATGCACGCTAATGGCCGAAATGTACATCAGACAGAGATGATTTTTTCTCGATTTGTTTAACCCAGTACATTTAATAGGTATTCCGCCTAATTCATTATTAATTAATAATTTTCAAAATTAGGTACGACTCCAATTAAGCACTTATTTCTCCCAAAAATTATCGCCAAAAAGCCATTCCAAACAAACCGTGTTTACCAATATATATATATATATATATATATATATATAATATATATATATATATTACTTGTTACCTATATACTCCTTGATTAACAAGCAATCTTTGAAGAGTGGGAATGGTACCTATTCATCTAGAGTGTGCTTTAAGGTTGCGCTTCCGGAGCCGCTCGGAATATTTTAGCTATATATTGATGTCCACAAGAGAGAGATTATATTGAGTGTAGAAAAACTTATTCTTTGTTGAAACAAATAAAACTAACATGGTCCTGAGTGACTTACACCTTTCACAAAAGGACATGGATATTTTGGAAGAAAATATGACTGGATTCGTTCATAAAGCAAATGTAATGCCTCATTTTTGGTAAATCACATTTGCTTTTGTATATATTTTTTTCGATCCCGGGCCTTGCTGAGTTCTACTATATATGTTCTACTATATATATAGTTCTACTACTTACCTAATAGAACATACTTATGCTTGATGAGATGAAAGTGTTTTTAATGGTTTATTATCTTTAGCTCAGTTGGTAGAGTACCCGCCTGGGAATCGCAAGTTTTCTTGGTTCGATACCAGTCTCTCTCTCTCTCTCTCTCTCTCTCTCTCTCACGACACAAACACACACACACATATTATATATATATATATATATATATGATAAATAAGTTAATCCACAGACACTTGTTTTGAGGTTTCACCTCTCATCAGTCTGGCTACACTTTAACAGCTACCCACAGCCCGGATCGATACCTGATTGAATTTTCGTCTGCCAGGTCTCTTACCCATACGGCTATCAAACTTAGGAGAGTATTTAATTGATAAATTTCTAGGCGGAAATGAATTCACGGGAATCCTCTAAGTTTGTAAACAAAGTGAGAGATAGCTTTACGTCAGCTGGTGAATTTAAAATTAAATCCCTATTTAGAGAACTCAACCAAAGTGGGAGTATATATAATAAATAAGTTAATCCACAGACACGTGTTTCGAGGTTTCACCTCTCATCAGTGTGGCTACACTTTAACAGCTACCCACAGCCCGAATGTGTGTGTGTGAATAAATAGAAGAAATATTTTAAATTTGCTCCATGTAATAATTTATTTCAACGGCAAAAGCTTTAGTTCTTTCCAGTCACGAGACAAAATGAATACATTTTTTGTTTCGTGTCTGAAGATGATGTAACGAGCTACGCTTGTTTGAGTCTAAATCAACTATTACATAATTTACATATTACATAAGTCTGTTCCTCCATTTATTCATTTATAATTCTCTGTCCGTTCACATAACTGGAACACTATACATCGAGCTCTCACACCGGATGACCTGTATCACTACAGAATAACTCTGCATGGAATGATCTACAACACCATGAATACTCACACACTTATGGGTAAATAGTAGGGCAGACTGGGCTCTTTAACCTTGGTTAGGCAACCGATCTAGGAGAAGGAATACTCTGAATTCAAACCTGTTAAACACCGCTTAAAAAATTGACCTTGTGTCACATCCTGCTCGTGCGGAGGGGTTGGTAAATATATATATGTAGATAATCATATACGCACAAACACACGCACTGAGCGAACAGACTCGCATACACACAAACATTCCAGAAGGGAATTTTACGGTGCAATATAGATACTCTCTCTCCCTTTCTCTCTCTCTCTCTCTCTCTCTCTCTCTATATATATATATATATATATATATATATATATAGAGAGAGAGAGAGAGAGAGAGGTTTTTCACTAACAAATGGACATACTACTACTAACACACTTGTCTACCCGGATTTTAATAGCATGTCAAACCCTCAAAAACACTTCAATTTTTATAGTTCTTCTATAATGCTCCCTTTCAACAAAACTATTAACAATTTCTTCAAA
>CM042144.1:6153509-6173509 GCA_023376005.1 Doryteuthis pealeii | reverse complement strand
TATATATATATTTGTTGTGTGTGATATATATATATATATATATAATATATATATATATATATTTGTGTGTGTGTGTGTGTGTGTGTGTGTGTGAAGAGAAATGGAAGTGAATCCGACGGTATGTAGTATAGTGAGAAATTTGAAAAAAAACACAGGTTTAAATAAAATGAGTGGTAAGTTTATTAGCCGAAGCTGCAGTGTTTCAATCTGCTAAGTAGATCTTCTTCAGGGCTTTTGTTGATATAAGGAAGAGTGAACAAATTTTATCACAGAATAATGAGGAAAACTCTGATAGTCCTTGTTTATCAATCTGTTCCAAATTTGAAAATTGAAGAGAACGCTGGAAAGGTAGACGGTTTGAAATATGACGTCAAATATTCTTCTTTAATGGTGTGTGTGTGTGTGTGTGTGTGTGTGTGTGTGTGTGTGCGTATGTATCGATAAATGACATTGAGCATTTATCTAGGTGTTTTGTGTGTGCGTGTGTGCGCGTGTGTGTATATATTTTACGAAAAAACGACATAGAAACAAACCTCAATGCTGTGTGTGTGTGTGTGTGTGTGTGTGTGTGTGTGTGTGTGTGTGTGTGCGAGTGTGAATGCATATTCATTAAGAAGAATGTTTGTTTCAAGTAAGCGGCGAGAAAATTTTCTTTTAACTTTTGAGTTGCTGTGTGGGGGTTATATATACATAGCTGTAGAAAAAAGTATTTCTCTCTACCATGGTTTTGGGGTTCAAGGTACATCTTGAGGAGAACTAAGAAATTATAGCTCGCTACATTTTATATATTACTTTTTTTTTTAAATTATAGCTAATACCGACTTTAGGCCGCCCCGACGACTTTACTTTACTTACATTGTACTTTTAAGCATAAGAATGACTCTGGTTTGGAATTGTTTTTTTTATTACTTTGTCTCTCAATTAGTTTGTATAAACTTAATTTCTAAGTCTAAACATTCTTTTCTTTGAAGTCAAAAATTTGCTTTCTCTTAATTCAGATGTTTCCTTCATTTCAGGCAAAAGGCATTTATAATTCTATCATATTCTGTCTCAAACTATTTCCTTCTTTCTTTATTCATTCTGTTTATATCTTATTTGTGTATATAATACTGGAGTTAAGTCTTCTGGTGAATCTATTTAGTTATTTTTTATATATGCTAATGGAAGGGGGTAATCTTAATGATAAATTAATGAATACTGGATTTAATGGAGGCATCTCCCAAGAAATTCGTTTTACAGTTAAGGAGATTTTTATTATCTGGGAATCTAATTATTGCTAACTTTTCTTGTAAACGCAAAAAGCAAGGATCAGCTAAGTTCCCATTTAATAATTGGTGTTATATTTTTATTCTTCAAGTCCCAAACATATCTAGCTAAGGTTATATATATATATAATATATATATATATATATATATATATATAATAGTGTGAACAAAAAATATTAAGACAATCAGGAATATTTCTTGTATGTTGTTTATTCTCAACTAGTTTCGACCTTAGGTCATCGTCAGGAGAAAATTTCTTATTTGAAGAAATTGTTGATAGATTATTAGAAAGGGAGCATTATAGAAGAATTATAAAAGTTGATGTGTTTTTGTGGGTTTGACATGCTATTAAAATCCGGGTAGGTGTGAGTGTGTTTAATAGTAGCATGTCCATTTGTTCCGTGAAGAATCTCTATGAGGTATATATATATATATATATATATATATATATATATATATATATATATATATATATATATTGAGAGAATATGTGCTTAATTGAAGTCATACCTAATTTGAAAATTAATTAGATGATAATTCATGAATTAGGCGTGCATATCTGTTCAAATGTAAGGCGTAAACAAATCGAGAAAAAGTCAATCTCTGTATGAACACTTCGGCATATTAAGCCTCATCAGTAGATTTATAGACAGGAAAGTACTGTGTGTATGATTCGAACCCTGCCTGCTAGGCTGACAGCCTGGGATTCTAACCATTACACTAGTTGGTTTTCCCAGGTTATTCGTTTGTTTTTAAACTGATATATGCTACATTTTTGGGTGACTTACTTCACGACAGTATGAGAGAAAACAAACAATTTTTGGAAGAATATGTGCTTTATTGAATTCATAACTAATTCGAAAATTAATTAGTTGATAATATATATATATATATATATATATATATATATATATATATATATATATATATATATATATATATATATATATATATATATATAAGGGGCCGGGTTAGCTCAGTCGGTAGACCGTTCGGCTAGAGACCACAAGACTCCTAGTTCGATACCGGTCCCCGCCAACTCAGCGAATGAGTAGCACAGGGATCTGTGCGGTAAAGTAAGGAGCTGATGGTAGGTGTGGCGCTCCACCCCAGATGCTAAAACAATCTCCTTGGTCTAGCGCTATTGAAAAGGGGATAGACTCCCTCGCTGACTGGCTGATACCGACTTTAGGCCGCCCTGTCGAGTTATAGCAATCCTTTGGTAAGTCAGTATGTCCTGTGGTAAGTATCCTTTGGTTCCGACGTCCAAGAAGATCCAAGCAATAGTGAGCTAAGACCAGAATCAGGCCAGTATAAATACAACAGCAGCAGCAGCAGCACTGCCAGTGATTGGATAAGAGGTTGCCTTCGGTGGTCACATGGTAGTCGGCGAGTCTATAAGTAGAAGTGAACATTTGCGTCACGCCTTATATACCAAAAATTCCAACAAATATGTTTCGTGTGTCTTAAAAAACATAATCAAACATGTAAAACCCCTTGACATGATATGCAACATGGAACTAATATGTGAATTAATTCAACTATTTATTGTAATATTCAGGCATAATTAAAATTTGTCAACCAGAGTTGGTGTGCTTCCATCGTAAATTGTATGAGTGGAAACTGTAGTTGGAGGAATGTGAATTATCACAGTCTAATTGCTTATTAAAGCTTTTTAAAATAAAACTGAACTGTTACTGGCAAACTACACAACACATTAAGCCGCAAGAATTGATTAAATGAATGATATTTAAATAAGTGATATCATTTCCTCGCATACATCTGGGGGGCTTAAAATGAATTGCCATAGCCGCTGCAAAACATGTTAAAGTATGCGCACGAAATACACACGCATACTTTATATACACACGAACACGTACAGACCCTCTTTAGTATTTAATGTGTTGCCTTTTTTCACCTTGGAGCAACTGACTTAAATACAGAACTATATAATATTGTATTTTTTTTATTCATATCTATATATCTATCTTTCTCTTTCACACACAAACGCACACGCCCATACATATATACTTTACATTTTTATTTATTGTTTTCTTTCAAATACAAAGCTAAGTGTGCATATTTCCATCTATATCTATCTATCTATCTATTTTTTTAGAATCACACACTTCTATCTGTGCCATAAAAACTCTCGCGCGCAAACACACACCAACACACACATACGTCTATCTATCTATCTATCTATCTATCTATCGATCGATCGATCGATCTATCTTAGAAGCTTGCACACACGCGTCTATCTATGAACGTCTCTCTTAGAAACTGACACGTACACCTATGTATCTATCTCTGTCTCTTTATATACATGCACTCAAACACGTAGGTTCGTCTACAAATGAGTGAGAATGAAAGAGAGAGAGAGAGAGAGAGAGAGAGAGAGAGAGAGAGAGAGAGAGAGAGAGACAGAGACAGAGACAGAGAGAGAGAGAGAATGAATGTGTATTAGAGAGGGGATACATTTAACAAAAAGAATGAGTAAGAATGAAATACACACATATTTATTCATTCCTTCTCTCTCTCTCTCTCTCTCTCTCTCTCCCTCTCTCTTTCATTCTCACTCATTCTTTTTGTTAAATGTATCCCCTCTCTAATACACATTCATTCTTTCTCTCACCTCACCCCTCTCTCTCTCTCTCTCTCTCTCTCATTCTCACTCATTCTTTTTGTTAAATGTATCCCCTCTCTAATACACATTCATTCTTTCTCTCACCTCACCCCTCTCTCTCTCTCTCTCTCTCTCATTCTCACTCATTCTTTTTGTTAAATGTATCCCCTCTCTAATACACATTCATTCTCTCTCACCTCTCTCTCTCTCTCTCTCTCTCTCTCTCTTCTCTCTCTCTCTTTTATTTATATATATAGAGAGAGAGGACAAACAATAAAGCACTTTTTCCTCACAGAAAATACGTTTTTTCAACATAATATACTTTCTTGTCAACGCACTCGATTGAATATTTAAATATAATCAAACAGACCAAAATGCAGACCAATATAAAAAGTTATATGTATGTCAAGCGATACAGACCCGTGTATCTCTCTCTCTCTCTCTCTCTCTCTCTCTCTCTCTCTCTCTCTCTCTCTCTCTCTCTAACACACACACACAGAGACACACATTATATATATATATATATATATATAATATATATATATGCTTAATTTGTGTATGCTTTAATTGTATACGTGCCTGTGTGTGCACAATAGGTTTTATATTCAGCTATGACAAAATCACAGATTATAGCCTGAAAAACGAATTGTTCTAGGCATGTAATAATGAAAGCATTGTTAAATCAAGAACAGTAAAAATAAAAGACAGCTACAAGCAAAAGGGAAAATAAAGTCAACTAATTATTCCTGCAGGCGATAAGAGGCAGATAATAAATCGCAACGTATTATACTGTAGCGAAGCGAAAAAGAAACGGTAATGAATAAATAAATAAATATGCCTCTGAATATTAAATAATTGTCAAATCGTTCCTCATCTGTCAGCTAATATATTTAATATTGCATAATACTCGTCAAAAATGTTTTATTTCCGTGTTTATCTGTTATACTGCTACGAATCTATTGTTTATACTGTAAGAAATGTTGTTTTTGTTTTCTTCATGAAGTTTGAATTAGTTTGTTTTGGTTTGATTTGTTTTGTTTTACGGCATATCAACCTCGGTGGGTCATTTAATGCCGACAAAATTGTGAAATGAATTCATTCTTAATGCATAATACAATTTTGTTTATAAACTAATGTTTTTCTATTCAACACATAGATGGGACCCTAACAGGTACTACCACTCTGGGTCAGAGTGGACCAGGGAGCAATGGGGATTAAGAGGTGCTCCACATTTCCCAAACATCCAACTGGAACCTCACCATCAGATAGAGTTTAACGTCATTCCCAGAACATGTATACCCTCAGCCACTGCCTTCTAGCACCCATATGATAAGAAGGATTGGGGGTTGCCATAAGGGCAATAGGTTGGGGCAATCATATAGGTGCTAGGGCTTGACGTTACCAGTCGATTGATCGGAGGGGGCCTCTCCGACCGCTCGACTAGCTCAAGAAAAGCCTAAAGTGGAGTATTGCAAGTCATGGACTGCTCAGCCACCTAAATTCCATCCTTAAGCATCACAAGTCGCCACCCACGGCCAACAGGTAGCCCCATTGGTGGAAGTTTGAATTAGCCAGAATTTAAAGCAACTTAAATCGGTGAATTTATTTTTCTTAGTCAGTAGAGCGTTCGGCTATAAACCACAAGGTTCCTAGTTCGATACTGGCCCTCGCCAACTCAGTGCATGAATAGCACAGGGATCTGTGGGGTAAATTAAGGAGCGTTTGGTAGGTGTGGCGCTCCACCTCAGACGCAAAAACAATCTCCTTGGTCTATGGCTAGTTACGCTGATTGGCTGATACCGACTATAGGCCACCGCGAAGACTTTACTTTTTACTTACTGTTGTATACTATACTCATCTAAAAAAAAAGTACCTTATTTCTTTGTATATAGTATACCTTTATTCCTGTGACTGCATACAGGTATACTTATCTTCTTTGCATAAATACTTGGCTTCTATTTCTTCTATCTTGCTATATTCCACATTAGCTTGGAATGAATCTGTCTATCTCTCGGCTGGTCTGGGCTGCTGGCTGTTAACATAACTGGATCTTCTGTTATTCTGGATCTGATCTAGGACGTCCCATTTCTTTTCAAATTTTATTTTGTTCTTATCTAACGACCCAAGACTTTCTTTTTGTTTCGAGATCATATATTATTTTCATGAATAGCAGACCAACAAAAAAAGCGCGCGGAGACTTTGGCTGTTGGGATGAGAGACGCCAAACGTCTTACTCGTCCCAGCACACAGGAAAATCCGATTTTCCTAGTTCCTTTTCACATGGCTCGTCCTGGCAAACTGCAAGAGCGGTCAAACGCAAGTCAAAAGCCGTCCATCATTCCTCCTGTGTTTTTCCACTAACCGTTATTTTGAATCTATGCTACACTTGGCGTACATGATTAATAGGCTTTCTATAAAATTAAGTAACAGTTTTTTGTAAAAAAATTGTAATTTTGAAATTTTTTGATACTCTACTTCATATTTTGCGATATACTTTATTTCATATCTCTCTCTCTCTCTCTCTCTCTCTCTCTCTCTATATATATATATATATATATATATATATATATATATATATATATATATATATATATATATATACAAAAAGATAGCTATCAGTTTTAAAATGTTATTTACAGAGAACAGAAATTATATCTAGGAATTAATTTAATTAAGAATTTCGATTTTTTGTTAATTTGAAATGTTCTAATTCTAATTTTTTTTTCTTAATTTCGGATTAGAATACAATTGAACTGAAAATATAAAATTAAAGCAAAACCATATGAATGGGATTCATTCTATCATTAACATACAGACATAAAATTGGTGTCTTTCTTTTTAAGTCAAAATAATTTTAAAAAATTATAATCAATTTTACCATTGCGTTGCAATAATGCCACTATTGACGAGATTTCTATAAACATCGTTGATAGGTTATTAATTCTATGCAATTTAGTTAAACTGCGACTCATACGAGATAAACAGACAAACAAATTTGGTGACGGTGACTTACATGTATGCACATGTTTATATTTACAAGTAAGAATATGCGCCCTTAGGGAGTAAGTATTAATAAAATATATCACATTGCAAAGACTAAGGAAATTAAACAAGAGCGCACTTAAAAAGATTACACTTATCTTATTTGTTTCTCAATAAAATCATTCATATAATTGATTTAAATATATTGGATAATAAAATAATATAGATCAATAACACCAAGTAATTATTTATTAAGCCCGGTTTTGTTAAAACCACTATGCAAATTAATCCCACTATATATTATATAAAATTTTATTTTTTTAATGATATACTAGACACATTGCAATATTTTAAACGCAATAACATGAACTGTTTTGAGGTAAATATAACTCAGACATTGTTGATAAATAAGATTTATAATATATATATAACGATTTGGACAGTAAATCAAATACTCATTGAAAAACTTACGCAGTTCCTGAAAGTATTGTAATGTAAGCAGTGTCAGTTTCAGATACAGACAGACGGACCCCGAATCTCCATTTAATAAGGTATGCCAATAATTGAGAATATTTGTCTCATTTATAGACAATCAAACAGTTTGATGTAGAGGTAATAAATTTAGTATGCTTAATTAGTGGACTGGATGAATAATTAACTTAAAACATTTTTTTCTCCCGAGAGAAGTAGAAGTCTTGTTGAGAAGGCGTCTCAAGAAATACACAGAGAGCAGCAGGAAATATTGTTACTGCAAATCGTTGATTTGTACAGGATTTAAAATTTCAAACAAGAATGGAAAAAAAAAAAATGAAAATAAAATAGTTTGTCCGAATTATTGATACATGCATAAGAGTTGGACACGTGACATTGTTCCCTTCAAACTTTCCTTTTATGATTTGGATAACACTATGCATTATTTCTTAATTGTTTATGTAATAGATATATGGAAAAAGAACCGCATTCCCTTCAAACTTTGTTTTTTATGCCTTGGATAACTCTATGTAATGTACCGGGAGATAAACTGAATTAACTCGGGTGCCAAAGCCTTGGACAGTCGCGTTGGACAAGAGACTAGTGAGCGTTTGTGTTGGACTAGAGATGAGGGGGACCGAGCCAACCATGATAGAGATAAAGACCGTCAATGGGATGGAGGACAAGAACAACGGAATTGGACAGTTCACCCGACGAAATTTGCCACTTTTGTAAAATAAGTTCACGAGGGAGTGTAGCGTGAGATAAAGTGAATTATCTCGCGAAGCTATAGATTGAACTCACAATCTGGAGATTGTGAGTCGTGACTCCTGGTAAGCGTCCTGTAACCCCTGTAGGCTGGAGTGGTTTGGCCCGTGAGGAGGCATAAAAGCCAAGGCGGTTTCTTTCGAGGCAGGATCGGGAGGAATTACTGTTTTTAGCTGGGATAAACGGTTGTCCGTGGGGGGGGGGGGTCTTACCGACGACGCTTGTGTGAGAACAGAAGATCAAATGATTTTTTAAAAATTACTCGCAATATATAACAAATCATGTACCTGGTAAGTATGGATTATTTCTTTATTGTTTACTTTGTAAATGTCTGTAAATGAACAAAATCCCTCCTCCAAGCTTTGTTTGGACAACAGTATATAATAAATTTTGTGTATGAGTCGTCTACGTTATTTCTTAATTGCTTATATTGAAAATGAGTGGAAAAAGAGATTATTTCCTCCAAATTATTTTTGTGCCTTGGATAAGGAAATTTACAAATTAATAACATTTGGATAAAACAACGTAGGTGTAGCGAGAAAAAATACTTACCTCGGAGCTAAAAGCGAGTGCGAACGTGTCTTGCGTGCAAAATGGGTGAGGGTCTGCAAAAGGAAAAAGAAAATATGGCCGCTTTAATTTAAGAAAACACGATCTAGGAATTCGGAATTTGCGAGAATGGTTAGCGTGTATACAAATTCTCTCGTGATCAGCAATGCATAAAACACTAGACACAAAAAGAAAAAAAGGCGATATGGGTTGGCCTATTGTTGGTATCAACCAGACAGCGAGAGAGTCTATTCCTTTTTCACTAGCGCTGGACAAGGAGATTTTTTGCGTCTGAGGTGGAGCGCCACACCTACCACCAGCTCGTCGCTTTACCACACAGATAGCTGTGCTACTCATGCGCTGAGTTCGCGATGACAGGTATCGAACTAGGAACCTTGTGATTCTTAGGCAAGTGCTTTACCGACTGAGCTAAACCGACATAGTAAAACTAAAAAAGCCAAACATATCAACCATTAGTCGAACCATTTAACCACAATCGCCAAGTTTTCTGCCTTAAGAAAGTCGAATTCTCTTCGTTCTCTCTCTCTCTCTCTCTCTCTCTCTCTCTCTCTTTTATATATATATATGAAGAGGACAAACAATCTGCTTGAGATGGCGATAGCCGACAATTTTTGGGGAGATTATGTGCTTAATTGAAGTCATACCTAATTTGTTAATTAATTAGTTATAATTAAATGAATATTAAACCGATATGCTCGGCTAATTCATTTAATTATAACAAATTAATTAACAAATTAGGTATGGCTTCAATTAAGCACATAATCTCCCAATATATATATATATATAATATTTTTTGAAGGCAAAATAATGCAAATTTATGTTGAAAAACATATTTATTTAATTTTTTTTCTCCCTCCTCTCACTCTTAATATTTTCGGGCAAGGCCCATCTTCAGAAAGTTGGAAACTTTTCAACTCTCTGAAGATGGGCCTTGCCCGAAAATATTAAGAGTGAGAGGAGGGAGAAAAAAAATTAAAAAGATGTTTTTCAACATAAGTTTGCATTATTTTGCCTTCAAAAAATATTATTACATTTTAATTAATGCTTCTAACACACTATAAAAATTAAAAAAAATCTTTATTTCAATATATACATATATATATATATATATATATATATATATATATATATGTGTGTGTGTGTGTGTGTGTGTGTGTGTGTGTATGTGTACATACCAACCTTCTCTCTCTCTCTCTCTCTCTCTCTCTCTCTCTCTCTCTCTCTCTCTCATACTCAACACATTTTTATTTCTATTGATTAAATCTTACAGTTTGGTCAGAGTTCATCACTTCGCTAGTGACTGGTTAGGATGACAGTAGAAACGATTGCGTTATAGTTGACTATTAAGTGTTACTTCTATAAGGATGGTTTAAAGTTCAACATAACTTGGATTCAAATAACTCCGACGAAGGTTAATAGACAAACATTTAATAAACACAGCACATGGATAACAGTAGATACAACGTTCATAGTAAAGAGTACATGTAAAAAGGGGTACACAAATAAAGATAGACACATTCATGAATGATACAGATATACAATAAAAGGCACATACATGAGACTAGGAATAGTCCATGCTGTGAGGACTTACAGTAATGTAAGGGGGGCGGAGCCCCACGAGAGGGTTTAGATAGAATCTACCCCATGTGGCTCGTAGTTGCTGAAACTATAAAGAGCGAAAGTGTCTGAAACCGGCGCTTAAATACTATATGGTGCCCTAGCGGGCACCCAGCAAACTAAAAGGGGCAGACAACTCCACCAGGCGAATACAAACAAACGCTACACTTCCATCACAACATAGGTTATGCAGAAGTTACTACTGCTAAAAAGTCCGCTAACTTCTGTGAAAAAAAACCCCAAAAAACAACAACTTTCCTTTGCAGACACTGTTCATAAAATAACACTAATTGATCGAAAAATATAAACTAATACCCATGACCTGAAGGGTAAGGGATGTTTTTTTTTTCTTTTGATTTTTCTTTTGTTTTGTTTTTGTAGGTGGGGAAAAAACATGCACCATGAACGCTAGGAGATGTGACGAGAGAAAGAGAAGGGAAACAAAATAAAAAGAACGAAAAGAGAAAAGAAAAAGAAAAATAACAAGAAAAAAGGAACAAGAAAAGAAAGAAAAGCAAAAATCAAGGAGAAAAGAGAAAATGAAAGAAGAAAGAGGAAAAAGAAAAGAAACGGAAAAATGAATAAGAAATAAAGAAAAGAAAAAAAATAGAAAAGTAAATAAAAGAGGAAAACAAAGAAAAGAAATTGGCAAAGAAAAGACAGAGGAGAAAATACAGGTAAAAGGGAAAAAAGAAAGGAATAAGGAATCAATGGAAGGAAAAAAAGGAAAAAGGTAAAGCGTACAAATCCAGAATAGCACAGAAGAGATATCATTAAAATTTCATTTTACGTATAAATAGCATTAGATTACGGAAACTCCCAAAGTAGCCTATGCCTAACCGCAACACTAACACTAAACGTCTCAGATTTCGGGAATTTCCGTGAAATGTAATAAAATTTAATACGCAATCTACTGATTATCTCTTGTGCGATATTCTGCATCTGGAATGAAAAAGAAAAAAAAATAGAGGGGAAAAATAAATTCGACTTGTTGAAGAGAGGGGGCTCAACAATGTCGTCACCGTCACAAAATCTATGGCACAAAAAATCCGTCGCCGTCGTAAAATCACCAACTCAAATATCTTCAGCAGCTGAAAAATCGCAACTCGACTCCTGTCGTCACCCCACTTCTATTTATACTAATTTCTCCTCAACATCCGAGTGTCTGCGCCCCACACACGAAATTCTCGAGCCAAACCCGACCGCCAGAATCATCATAGCTATCATCCGGGCACCTGGCGCTTACATGCGGGACTAGCTTCTCGAGTTCGGTGACAATGTTTGCATTCTGAAGGAAGCGGGTTCGATTCTACAGTCCGACATGTCAGGCAAAGCCTAGCCCGCTTCCTTTGAGAATACGGCAGGCCTTGACGTTCGCCGCTCACCTCGTGTTCTCTGTCACACTGCATTAGTACCAATGCTTTTTATACGTAATCTAATGATATTACGGAACACGAGTATTAATATAATGATTCAGATTATTATCATATTCATGTTTGTTTATTTGTTAGACCTTCTTGGCATTCTCCATTTTCATAATCTTTTCACGTCAACTTTTTAAAAAGTTATATTATTTAGATTTTTCGGACTGTTGTCCTCATCTTTATTATTATATATATTTACCAACTCCTCCGCACGAGCAGGATACGACAATTTCTTAAGCGATGTTCAACAGGTTTGAATTCAGAGTTTTCCTTGGTTAAAGAACCCAGCCTGCCTTGCTATTTACCCATAGCTGGAGGGAGAGTAGGATTCATACCTTTCCCAAGGTTATTAGCGCTAAGTGAAATGCAATTCCCACGTCCAGGATTTGAACTCGGGGTGACGAGTCCATTTATCATGACATTAACCATTACACCACGCGCTTCCATCTGTATTGTTATATACACAACCTTTCGGTCGATGTTCCCTCAAGCCTTCTTCATGTGGTTCTTATCAAAATCGGAACCTTCTTGTCGAACTCGGGAGCCTTCATGACGTAATTGGGAGCCTTCACGGAACTTCGAACCGAACCTTTTTTCTAATCCATTGAGGTAGATTGTTCTTTAAACATGACCAGGTACAAGTTATAAGCTATGTCAATTATTTCATGTTCTTTTCGCCCTTAGTCACAGTTGAACCTGTAACCTACAGATGATTGACAGTTAGAACTATTAACTCAAACCTTATATCTGTTGCGCCATGTTTCCAACAGGAAAACAGTCCAAATAATCTCAAAGTCTCATCTAAAAAATTCAAAAAAAAATGCACAGAACACGTACAATAAAATGGTAAAGTAATTATTCGGGGTGGCCTAATGTGTGTATCAGCCAGACAGCGAGGGAGTCTATCCTCTTTTAACTAGCGCTAAGTTTTAATGAAACTTCGATGGTTTAGATGCACGTTAGAATTTATTATTTTCTTTGATCATTTTTTCCAAGTTAGCTAAATTATAGCGTAAAGTCATTAACAAAGGCCCAATCACAAATTAAGATATCAAATCAAGGTGAAACAAATTCAAAGAAATTGACTATTTTTTTGGTTTGGTTTTGTTTTGTTTTTACGGCATATAAACCTCAGTGGGTCATTTAATGCCGATAAAGTTTTGAAATAAAGTAATTCTTAACGGATACATATTTTTTTTATAAATACATTTTTCTATTTAACCCATAGATGGGACCCCTAACAGGTACTACCACTCCGTGTAAGATTGGTTTGGTTGTTTTTGTTTTACGGCATATCAACCTCAGTGGGTCATTTAATGCCGATAAAGTTTTGAAATAAATCAATTCTTAATGGATAATACAAATCTTTTATAAATACATTTTTCTATTTAACACATAGACCCTAACAGGTACTACCACTCCGGGTCAGAATGGATCAGGGAGCAATGGTGATGAAGGGGTGCTCCACATTCCCCAAACCTCCAGAACTGGAACTTCACCATCAGATAGAGTTTAACGTCATTCCCAGGACATGTAGACCCGCAGCCACTGCCTTCTAGCACTCATATGATAAAAAGGGGTTGGGGCTTGCCATAAGAGCAATCGGGTTGGGAAAATCATATAGGTGCTAGGGCTTGATGTGACCAGCCGATTGATCGGAAGGGGCCTCTCCGACCACCCGTCTAGCCCAAGATAGGGCCAAAGTGGAGTATTGCATGTAATGAACTGCTCATCCACCTGGGCTCTATCCTTAAGCATCACGGGTCACCACCCACGGCCAACAGGTGGCTCCATTGGGGGAGTCTTACCCCTCTCCAGAGGTGCAGTCGGTGCATTCTAACGCCCCAGCCGACAGGGTGGAGAGGTGCAGTTGGTCTATTCTAAATCCCTAGCCAACAGAGTTGTTAAAAACGTATTAGAATGTTGCAGGATATTGACCAATATTTACCATTTTTACAGAGTTATCCAGTGATGAGCAGAAAAAAAGTAGATAAGCAATGTTCAGAAAATTGAAGAAAATGTTTTTATCTGATGAGAACAGAGTGTGTTACTTGGCTTTGGTAGAACAATCTCTGGACTCAAAACATGGGTCATATTGATCAGAGAATCTGTGGCATGGGTTCACAGCGGCAAACAAAACACTTTTATAGACATTTACAAAATAAAAAAACATACTTCAATGGACAAACAATATAAATCTATTTAGATAAAAATCACAAAAAAATTGTGGCAAAAAAAGTGTTTCTTATAAAGTGTTTTAAAATTAATTTTTAAATTAATCACGGAAATTTTTAGGAACATTTATAAATCTATTTAGATAAAAATCACATGTTTCATGACAGATTTTTAAGCTTATAAAATTGCCAGGGTTTTTGTGGCAAAAAAGTGTTTCTTATAAAGTGTTTTAAAATTAATTTTTAAATTAATCACGGAAATTCTTTAGGAACATTTATAAATCTATTTAGATAAAAATCACATGTTTCATGACAGATTTTTAAGCTTATAAATCGCCAGGGTTTTTGTGTCAAAAAAGTGTTTCTTATAAAGTGTTTTAAAATTAATTTTTAAATTAATCACGGAAATTCTTTAGGAACATCTATAAATCTATTTAGATAAAAATCACATGTTTCATGACAGATTTTTAAGCTTATAAAATTGCCAGGGTTTTTGTGGCAAAAAAAGTGTTTCTTATAAAGTGTTTTAAAATTAATTTTTAAATTAATCACGGAAATTCTTTAGGAACATTTATAAATCTATTTAGATAAAAATCACATGTTTCATGACAGATTTTTAAGCTTATAAAATCGCCAGGGTTTTTGTGGCAAAAAAAGTGTTTCTTATAAAGTGTTTTAAAATTAATTTTTAAATTAATCACGGAAATTCTTTAGGAACATCTATAAATCTATTTAGATAAAAATCACATGTTTCATGACAGATTTTTAAGCTTACAAAATCGCCAGGGTTTTTGTGGCAAAAAAAGTGTTTCTTATAAAGTGTTTTAAAATTAATTTTTAAATTAATCACGGAAATTCTTTAGGAACATTTATAAATCTATTTAGATAAAAATCACATGTTTCATGACAGATTTTTAAGCTTATAAAATCGCCAGGGTTTTTGTGGCAAAAAAAGTGTTTCTTATAAAGTGTTTTAAAATTAATTTTTAAATTAATCACGGAAATTCTTTAGGAACATCTATAAATCTATTTAGATAAAAATCACATGTTTCATGACAGATTTTTAAGCTTATAAAATTGCCAGGGTTTTTTGGCAAAAAAAGTGTTTCTTATAAAGTGTTTTAAAATTAATTTTTAAATTAATCACGGAAATTCTTTAGGAACATCTATAAATCTATTTAGATAAAAATCACATGTTTCATGACAGATTTTTAAGCTTATAAAATTGCCAGGGTTTTTGTGGCAAAAAAAGTGTTTCTTATAAAGTGTTTTAAAATTAATTTTTAAATTAATCACGGAAATTCTTTAGGAACATCTATAAATCTATTTAGATAAAAATCACATGTTTCATGACAGATTTTTAAGCTTATAAAATCGCCAGGGTTTTTGTGGCAAAAAAAGTGTTTCTTATAAAGTGTTTTAAAATTAATTTTTAAATTAATCACGGAAATTCTTTAGGAACATCTATAAATCTATTTAGATAAAAATCACATGTTTCATGACAGATTTTTAAGCTCATAAAATTGCCAGGGTTTTTGTGGCAAAAAAAGTGTTTCTTATAAAGTGTTTTAAAATTAATTTTTAAATTAATCACGGAAATTCTTTAGGAACATTTATAAATCTATTTAGATAAAAATCACATGTTTCATGACAGATTTTTAAGCTTATAAAATTGCCAGGGTTTTTGTGGCAAAAAAAGTGTTTCTTATAAAGTGTTTTAAAATTAATTTTTAAATTAATCACGGAAATTCTTTAGGAACATTTATAAATCTATTTAGATAAAAATCACATGTTTCATGACAGATTTTTAAGCTTATAAAATCGCCAGGGTTTTTGTGGCAAAAAAAGTGTTTCTTATAAAGTGTTTTAAAATTAATTTTTAAATTAATCACGGAAATTCTTTAGGAACATCTATAAATCTATTTAGATAAAAATCACATGTTTCATGACAGATTTTTAAGCTTATAAAATTGCCAGGGTTTTTGTGGCAAAAAAAGTGTTTCTTATAAAGTGTTTTAAAATTAATTTTTAAATTAATCACGGAAATTCTTTAGGAACATCTATAAATCTATTTAGATAAAAATCACATGTTTCATGACAGATTTTTAAGCTTATAAAATTGCCAGGGTTTTTGTGGCAAAAAAAGTGTTTCTTATAAAGTGTTTTAAAATTAATTTTTAAATTAATCACGGAAATTCTTTAGGAACATTTATAAATCTATTTAGATAAAAATCACATGTTTCATGACAGATTTTTAAGCTTATAAAATCGCCAGGGTTTTTGTGGCAAAAAAGTGTTTCTTATAAAGTGTTTTAAAATTAATTTTTAAATTAATCACGGAAATTCTTTAGGAACATCTATAAATCTATTTAGATAAAAATCACATGTTTCATGACAGATTTTTAAGCTTATAAAATTGCCAGGGTTTTTGTGGCAAAAAAAGTGTTTCTTATAAAGTGTTTTAAAATTAATTTTTAAATTAATCACGGAAATTCTTTAGGAACATTTATAAATCTATTTAGATAAAAATCACATGTTTCATGACAGATTTTTAAGCTTATAAAATCGCCAGGGTTTTTGTGGCAAAAAAAGTGTTTCTCATAAAGTGTTTTAAAATTAATTTTTAAATTAATCACGGAAATTATTTAGGAACATTTATAAATCTATTTAGATAAAAATCACATGTTTCATGACAGATTTTTAAGCTTATAAAATTGCCAGGGTTTTTGTGGCAAAAAAAGTGTTTCTTATAAAGTGTTTTAAAATTAATTTTTAAATTAATCACGGAAATTCTTTAGGAACATCTATAAATCTATTTAGATAAAAATCACATGTTTCATGACAGATTTTTAAGCTTATGAAATTGCCAGGGTTATTGTGGCAAAAAAAGTGTTTCTTATAACCCTCTATTGTGCAAGGTGGTCTGAAAGTCTTATCCCTTGTAATAACAAAAGCGTTAATACCGATAGACTTTGGAAGGCTTTATTCTACTTAGAATAATTGGTACACTTATTGAGACTTTATATAGTCTCGTATTCACTAGAGATTTCTCCAAAGGGGAGGTAATCATAAAATAAGGGAGGTAACTCTGAATTACTTATGTGGCACCCTAGCATAACAGTTATCGTCGTAGAAAATGGATTATAACGATGAAAAGGACATGCTACACAGAAAAATATAATAAGAAAGAGAGTAGGTGAAAGATAGATAGATAGATAGAGAGAGAGAGAGAGAGAGAGAGAGAGAGAGAGGAGAGAGAGAGGGGGGTGAGCGTGTGGAAGAGATAACTTTAATTTGTCTCAATCAAACATAACTTTTTATATATTGAACTATTTTGCAAGAGGTATTAAGAAAACATAAAATGGTTTAATAATTAAATTTTGAGGTATATCCGCAAGTCTAGCTCGCATATAATAAAATCGTTTGAAACAATATATTTGTTCTTTGTGATAAAGCAATGTATTTAGGTTACGTTCAGACAATATATAGAGTACAGGAACTAACTTTCTTTAAAAAGAAACAGAGAGTAGGTGAAAATGTGAGGATGTGAGCGCACGGAAGCGATAACGCTACTCTGTTTCAAATCCAACATATTCAAAAGATGAAAAGGAGGAAGAAAAAAGTCAGAAATAGTTAAATCAAGATTATCATACTTTTACATATTGAAGTATTTACAATAGCTCTTAAGTACACATATCAAACATCGTAATGATTAAATTATTATGGTCCTGCTCGTAACTTATTACAACTATATATCTTATTATAATGGAGATTGTGTGTTTTTCTGTCTGTAACCGAAACTATATTACTAATCGAGTCACAATTCCCTTCGTTATTTTCATCACATTCTTCATGATTTTATTTATATTTAAACCTCAATTATTAATAAAATTGCTTCACCTTTTTATTAGTGTTGTCCATATCTACAAACTAATAACATGCTATTGTATTTATATATACAAAAAATAGCGGTTTGCAGTGTGAACGGGAAGGCTAATTTGCATATTGATATTAAAAATGTGATTTTATTAAATATGTGCTTAGTATTATTGATTTCTAACTGTTTGGTTTTATTTTAATGAATATAAAAAAAATCTCTCCAATGAATCTTAAATGAAATCCATTACAAGAAAAATAACTGTCATTTTATTCTTTATTTCCTAATTTAACTAAATAGTTAAATAAGTAAAATTCAGCAATGAAAGACGGCAGTGATGGAAGAGTAAGTTTCATTTCTATTTTTCTATCATAACCCACTCTGTTTTCAAATCTTTTTATCTGCATTCTTATTAGACTTTCTAATTTAATACGATATTTCATTACATTAAAACTTAAATACTTGCACCCGGAGGGTGCATATATTTGCTAGTGTATTAAATAATAACAGTGTGAGTCAACGATATTGAAACGAGCGAGTACCAAATTTGGAAAGCTTAGTTTGAAGCAGGGCTTCCTCTTCGGAATCTGCAACGAAATCTGCGGGATCCTTGGGTTTAAACCAGTGAACTGATTGACCGAAAATCGTTAATCGTAATCCCCTTTGAGCAAGAGGATCTGATCCGAGTCCGTGAACAACAAAAAAAAAAGGATTTGGCTTTAACGATGAATCCACATGTGCAATCCATTCCACATTGATGTCATAGGTGTCCGGATATAGTAAGTCGTGTCACGTGACCTGCTGCTTGTGTTAAAGCATTGGACGGGGACAGCTTGGATTTTTAGAGAAGGTACGCACGCATAAAGGCACACCCACCAAAAACGCACCCGGCATACATATATAGGGTGCGACAAAAGTAATAGGGCGGCAACTTATAAGTTATATTTTTGGCCACTCTCTGAATTCCTGATTCTATATTTATCTCATTCGGATATATATATAATATATATATAATATATATATATATATATATCCTGGATGTGGTAATTGCATTTCACTTAGCGTTAATACCCTTAGGAAAGGTATGAATCCTACTCTCCCTCCAGCTATGGATAAATAGCAGGGTAGATTGGGCTCCTTAACCTTGGTTAGGCAACCGGTGTAGGAGAAGGAAAACTCCAAATTCAAACCTGTTAAACTCCGCTTAAGTAATTGACCTTGTGTCACATCCTGCTCGTGCAGAGAGGTTGGTAAATATATATATATATTATATATATATATATATATATATATATATATTATTTCAGGAATGAACTCGTCGCTTCGAGTTCAAATCCTGGATGCGGTAATTGCGGTAATTGCATTACACTTTGCGCTAATACTCTTGAGAAAGGTATGAATCCTACTCTCTCTCCAGCTATGGATAAAAGTTGGGCAGACTGGGCTCTTTAACTTCGGTTAGGCAACCGGTCTAGGAGAAGGAAATCTCTGAATTCAAGCCTGTTGAATTCCGCTTAAGAAATTGACCTTGTGTCACATCCTGCTCGTGTGGAGGGGTTGGTAAATATATATATTCATAATGCATATCTGTGCAGATGCAAAACTACATATTTGTATAAGGATTTTTTCAAGTCTCTTAGAGAGCTCAATGTATGATAATTAATAAATTAATTATATACAGAATAATATTTACACTCCCAATAAGAAAAAAAAACCCTGAACAGACTATTATGACGGTCTGTTCAGTTTTTCTTTAGCATATATATATAATATATATATATATATATATATATATATATATATATATATGAGAAGTAAACAAACAAACAATGTGTTTTAGATATGGCTTTTTTAGCCGACAATTTTTAGTCGTACCTATTTTTTTGGAAATTAATTAATTAATGATTAATGAATTAGGCGGGCATACCAATTCAAATGTTAGGCTAAACAAATCAAGAAAAATCAATCTGTGTATGTACATTTCGGCCTATTAGGCCTCATCAGCAGATCTATATATAGGTATATATGTACTTATATGTATGTATATGTCATTTGATAGAGGAAAATAGAGTTTTTAAGAGGGAATCATATCTAATGAAAATTGAATGACATAGACTGAAGCTACCGTCGGCAAATATGCATATACATGAATAGATATATACATTCCATTATTTTATGTATGTGTAATCTGCTTTCATTTTGATAAGGATGGAACAAAGTTTTAA
>CM042144.1:6138382-6153409 GCA_023376005.1 Doryteuthis pealeii | reverse complement strand
AAGTCATGGTACCTGTCTATCTTTTCGTTTTCTTTCATCTTCATCCCGTGATCTGCTGGAACTGCAAAATATACCAAATGTTCTTTTTCTCATTAATCAATATTAGCTCCTGCCTTCTGTCCTGTAGCCAGCGGCTTGAGAAACACCAACTGCACCACTTCAAAGGGTAAGACGACCCTTAGTGAGACCACCTCTTGACCGTTGGTGGCGACCAGTGATGCTTAAGGATAGAATCCTGGTGGCTGAGCAGTCCATGACGTGCAATACACAACTTGGGCTATTATTTAGGTTAGACAGTCGATCGGAATGACTCCCTCTGATCAATCGGCTAGTCACGTCAATCCGTAGCAACTTTTATGATTGTCCAAACCTATTGCCTTATTGCAAGTCCTAACTCTTTATCATATATGTGCTAAAAGTCAGTGGCTGAGGGTCTTAATGTCCTGGGTATGACGTTAAACTATATGATGTTGAAGTTTCAGTTCTGAAGCTCTATAGAATGTGGTGAAACCCCTTCTTCATTATTACCCAGGTCAACGGAGGGCTAGTAACAGTTAGGGTCCAATCTATAGGTTAAAAAATGAGTTTGACACAAAATGTGTTTAAGAGAATTGAGTGCCCATCAAAAACGAATGAAATAAAACGTTTTCGGCATAAAATAACCCAACAGGGGTTGACATTCCGTAAAATCCAACCAACCGAGAGAAATACTCCTGCATACTCCATCACTCACTTTAGTAAGACTGTAAGGATGAACACTTTCAGGTATTTCTCAATTTTCGATTTCAAACCTTCTTTTGAAACACTTTCCCCTTGTTACACTTTATAACTGCCTACGTTCACCAGAGAGTTTCCATTTTTTTATTTGGCAAAAATACAGATACATTTCTGGCACTTGAAGAAGATTTATGCAACAAGTGAAAAGTTGTTTCTTTTTCTGTTGGATAGTATGACGTAATGATTTTCAACTGGGGTTTCAGAGGTTTCTAAGAAAGCACGAATGCCCTTCGGCAGGTTCTCGTAGAATAATATAGAAATAAAAGTTGTAGAAAATATTCTATAGGATAGAGGTTTCAAATAATATACACAGATTTGGTTAAAAAATATTAATATTTATCTCGATTTATATATATATTATATATATATATATATATATATATATATATATATAGTTAGGAGTTAGGATCTTTCCATGTGTGGTTTAACCAAGCTGATACGGGTAGACTGTAAGGAGAGCTCAATGTGCCTAGTGCCATGATGGGAGGACAGAGCAAGATATTCAATAAATGAAGGAAAAATATTTAAACTGTTTCATTACAATAATCTATTTTAACCGTATTAGTCATATTCTTGTGATTACCTGAAGATGCCGTAGTAATACTGTTGAAATAAAGTATTGTAATGAAACAAGCTTAAAGCTTTTTCCTTTATTTATTGAGTATATAAACAATTTTTTTGTGATGAAAACAAAAAATACAGTGCTCAATCACAAATTGTGAGAGCTAATATTTATTTAATTTGCTGAGTTTTTTAGATCAATATTTATTATAAACAGCTACCCAGGTTTCTTGCTAGGCGCAATCATCAGGTTGTTAAATTAGATCCCATGGTGTTTATTGAAAGATCTTTTCTTAATGTCACATTCTGGACCGCAAATAACGTCGGTCCAGAATGTGACATTAAGAAAAGATCTTCAATAAACACCATGGGATCTAATTCAACAGCTGATGATTGCGCCGTAGCAAGAAACCTGGGTAGCTGTTTATAATAAACATTGATCTATAAAAACTCAGCAAATTAAATATATATATAATATATATATGTGTGTGTTGTGTGTGTGTGTGTGCATAAGCGTGTATGGACTGTGTTTAAATATTGCAGTATCTCTTCACTTCTGTGTGAGTTTAGTGTGAAGTGCCTGTGCGTGCATACGAGCGTGTTTAATGATTGCAGTATGTCTTGTTTCATATCTGTAATCAATTTAGTAAATAACTATATACACATCCATGTGCAAGAACTCACACGCACGTCTTTAAATGTGCGCTGTGCGTTGACTACACCAAGTATTATACAACATTTTTAAGAATTTGAACAGAGTTAACGAATTGAATGTATTATGAAATTTGCCACTATGTTCCCAAATCCTCCGTACGAGCAAGATGCGACACAAGGTCACAATTTTAAGCGAGATTTATGAGGTTTGTATTTAGAGTTTTCCTTCCAGACCGGTTGTTAAATCTAGACTATTATACTTTTTACATATTGAAGTATTTGGCTATAGCTCTTAAGTAAATATATCAAACGTAATAAATTATACCGTGTATATCCACAGGTCCTGCCAGTAATCTTTAAAGTGAGAGGAGAAAGAGTGTGTGGGGGCAGAGTTTTAAACAAGCTGAAAATACCCAACTAGCCGAGCAAAAAATATCAAAGCTTTGATCCTAAACACGTCGAGACTAACAGTCAAATGATGAATATACCTTGTATTTATATTTTCCTATAAAATCTTTTATCAATCTTTTTCAATTACAACGAAGGGTAAAAAACGGTTATTGTTATTCTAAAAGATAAATTCACATAAAAAAGATTTACCTATTAGATATTGATAAGGTTTTATACAATTATTTTTTTTATTAAAAAATAAATCACGGCTTTTTATTAAGGTTTTTTTAAAAATATAATTGAATTACACTTAAGAGATAAATCGATTTAAACATTTTGGCTTTTGTCCAAATTGGCAGACTTAAAAAGGCAATATCACATTTTAATTATTCTATTATCGAAGCACAGCTTGATGCTTCAGTGAAAACACCAACAGCAGAGATAATTACGCTGCTACTTAAATGGGTTCTGGTTATTTTTTTTAAAATGTATACGGTGGCGAGACTCTAGTTCTGCAACGCTGGACAGTGTAAAGTCATCTTTTCATTGCCATCAGGGTACAAATACAAAATAGCACGCAAGAGATAATATTAGAATCGCCTTAGATTACGGAAACTCCCAAAGTAGCCAAACACTAATACTAACTAACCCTTGCCCTAACATCTGAAAGGCTTCGGGTAATTCCGTGAAATGAAGGAAATATAATAAGTAATCTAATCATATATCTTGCACACTATTCTGCATTGGTACCGCCATTTCTCACAGGAGAATCGATACTCGGTAGTACCTGTTCATATTCCATCTAAAGCATCTTTTTAAAGTTCTTTTTGAAATTATTTTGAATTGCACTGAATCTTCGAGGCGCTTGTGGCATAAATGAAATCTTTTTATTAAATGGAAGCAGCAACTCGTGTAAAATCCTGGATGAGGCGGTTTGCATTTCAATCATAACTAATATTCTTGGGAAATGCATGAATCCATCAGTTCTCCCCTTATAGATAAAGGACAACTTGTGTTATTCATCTTTGGAAAAAAAGAAAAAGAAAAAAAGGGAAACTGAATTCAAACCAGCAGGATTTAGCTTAAAGATTGACCGTGTGTCATGAATTATATAAACACATATATATTGGCAGCAACTTATTTAAACATGTTTAGTTGTAGACCACGAAGATTCCTTCGCGAATAGCTTCAATTGCTTTCGTTCAAGCCCACAACAAAAAAGCAACTACAACAAATGATATCCCTGAAGACAACGTGGTTGAAAGTGCTTGGTAAAATGTGAGACATCTTATATAGAATTTGGATGTCGATATAATTACACGAAGTATTGAATGTAAGTAAGTGAAGTTCATCAAGAAGAAATATAATATGGTGTTCAACTACACCGGTTTAAATAAAACTAATAAAATTTGCTATCTGAAG
This sequence comes from Doryteuthis pealeii, assembly GCA_023376005.1. NCBI lineage: Eukaryota > Metazoa > Mollusca > Cephalopoda > Myopsida > Loliginidae > Doryteuthis > Doryteuthis pealeii. The sequence goes on along the minus strand of CM042144.1, from coordinate 6,149,605 downwards.
ATTTTAGTGTTTCACACGAGGGGAAACATTTTATTTCATTTGATGACTTTTTAAACATCAACATTAACATTTGACACACGTAAGGATAATATGAAAATACAGAAATTTTACAGACTTTTTCAACAAATTTTATTCAACAAAAAAAATAATAAATTCAATTTGTTTCACAAAAAATAATCCTTTCTCTCAGAATGAATATGGAAAAATCATATTCACATTCGTCATATTATGTTCTACCACTTTGTACGTTTTTGGAAGAATGAAGGCGTCATAATATCTTTCTTTTTCCTTTTTTTTTAGAAAAAGATTTTAAACCATGTAAATCGTTCTTTTTATATTATTTTCATTTAGTCAATATTTGTTTTGTGACAAAATAAAAAAAAAAAAAAAAAAAAAAAAAAAGAAAAGAAAAGAAAAAGAAGGGAATTAAACGAACTATGTGTTTTTTGATTTAACAACAACAATCACAATAATTTCAGGACAACGAAAGATTCACAACTTTTTCACTCCGGCGGGTAAGTAAAAAACAAAACAAAAAAAAAAAACCCAACTTTCTTTCTTTGTTTCTATTTTTAAATTGTCTTTTTTCTTGTTGTTTAATTTCTTTTATTTTCTTCCTGGTCTTCTTTCTTTCTTTTCCTGCTCGTTAAATTTTCTTTATCCCATTTTCTTTCTTTGTGGGGCAACCTCACGTGCTGTAATGGTTAGTTAGTAGCAAGCTGGATTATTAGGGACCATTGTTAGTGAATTCGATTCTTACTGGGTGCCCCATACTTCCGGCCTTGTGCCACAACTAAGTAAAATAACGATTATTTCTCTCTCTATTTCGACGTTTATTTGTTTGCTCTCTTTCTATAATTTTTTTGATCCAATTTTATACATTTTTTCATTGAAAGTTTACATAAAACTAAAACTGGTCCTCTGTGGATCACATTTCTACTTCTCCACATAGGTGTGTCAAAAAATAATGCTATTTTGTTTAAGACAGGTATAATTACCAACACAGTGACATGTATCATACATGAAAATGAAGGTCCTCTGTTGATCACATCACTACTTCTTCACAAGGGTGAGTAAAAAAATAATGCCATTTTGTTTAGGACAGGTATAATTACCAGCACGGGAACATGTATCATACATTGAAATGAAGCTGGTCCTCATTGGATCACATACCTACTTTTCTACATAGTCACCGTTTCTCTCAATACCAATGTTCCAATGTTCTTCGAATGAGAGCATGTATCCCTGCCACGTAAAATTTTGTTGACTGTTCTTTGGGCCATTTCTTCAATACATATTACTCTTCCTCGTCACTGGAATATTGTTTACCTTCAGACTATCATCTTCGGCCGAATAAAAGAGGGTTTGAGAGGCAAACGTTATTCCAGTAAGTCTCTACCGACTGAATTAAATACAATTAGAAATTTCCTCTCAAATACGTATTACAAAATATTTACAAATTGATATTTTTTAAAAAGGCTTAAACTGGTGAAGAAGCAAAATTAAACAAAAGAAAAAAAGTTTTAGAATGCAGCACATTCATTTTCCAATCTCTGAACTATTTGGTGAAGGAACAATTAGCAAAAGTCAAGTTGAAAAATACTTCAGGAAGTTCAACTCGGGTGATACAAAACTCGCAGATGAAGAACGAAGAGGTCTACCATCAAATTTCAACGACCTGGCATTTTTTGGCAGCTGTAGAGGGGACGAAAGTTGTACAAACGAGAATGTTGGCCGAAGATTTCAATGTGGACAATTTGACAATCGTTCGTTGTCTCAAAAAGCTCGGAAAAGTGGATATTGGCTGGGTGGATCTCCCACAACCTTATCGAAAACAAAGTCGAACGTGTCCGAATTTGTATCAATTCATAAAATCTGTTGAAAAAAAGGCCGCACTAATTATGTAACAAACAAATATTTCTTAAAACATTAATATCGCAACTATAATTTAAGTGTTTAGCTGTTTTAAATGATTGTGAATGTTTATATTTGTACACTATATAATTGGAGACTGTAATTGCTAAAAAAAACATCGGCATAAAATAATCTAGAAAAGGTCGATGAGCAGGAAAAAAACAACCGACCAAACACCCAAGCTTAAATAAAACTATAAACACCCACATCTAAAATTTGAAAAGTTTAGCCGTTTAAAATGGCTGTAAATATTTTTTGTACTCTATAGTCGTCGGGGTGGCCTAAAGTCGGTATCAGCCAGTCAGCGAGGTAGTCTATCCCTTTTTTCAATAGCGCTAGACCAAGGAGATTGTTTTTACCATCTGAGGTGGAGCGCCACACCTACCATCAGCTCCTTACTTTACTGCACAGATCCCTGTGCTACTCATACGCTGAGTTGGTTAGGACCGGTATCGAACTAGGAACTTGTGGTTTATAGCCGAACGCTCTACCGACTGAGCTAACCCGGCCCCAGAAAATGTTGATAAGCAGTAAACTAACCAAACCAACCAACCGTAACACCATAATCACCCACATCACAAGAACTGCAAAACGTGAAAAGAAATGGGTTTTATTTCATTCGGTAGTTTCCATTTGAAGTACGAGTCGACACCGAATATTGTAAGAGCTTTCCTTTTTCTGATACAATCATTTAGCCACGTCTTCGGTAGGAGCGCTGAGTGAAAAGGTCAGTATCCATAAAAAGATAAGATTAACTAGAATCGAAATGATGTTTATCTCCTATTTTATCTGTCAGTCCAGTTTATGTGGACGTACTTCTTTCAGCAAGTTTAATCTTCACAGATCCTGTGAAAGAACGTTTCATCTTGAAGCTAAAATTACACTGCTGTCACATAGAAAATGAAGACCTAGCAAATACCATTCTTATACTAAGAAAGAGATCAAAAGCTGGCCGAGCTAACTCGCAATAATATAATCCGGACTCGTAGTCTTGACTCAAAGATTAATGAAAGGAAGAAACCGAAAACCTAGATGTATAATTAGAAGTCGTATCAAGAAGTATATTGAATATGAGGGGCGAATTAAAGCAGTGTGAGCGGACTAAATGTAGTACGGTAATTTGCCGCTACCCTTTCTGATCAAAGTATGGGATCATAAGTTTTAAAAACAAAATATACGAGACTTCAGGGGAGGGGGGTCTACGTTTAGGTACCGGACATGTATGGCGAAAAGAGGGTTCCCTAAATGAAGAATTCTGATATTGTGAATAGTACCTGGTACATATCACAAGTATAACATTTATCATCTAGATGTAGATATAATATAAATAATTCATTTATATATCTTGATAATACATTAAAATAATCTAGAAACTTATAAACTATTTCATTATTTTAATACATGTCACGATGTCACTGTTTCTGCAAAATTGATTTGCTAAGTTAAAACTTAAAGTTTAACTTTACACTTACCTAATCAATTTATTTTATAATTTAATAAAGGTATGCGTCTCATTCAACTGTGGCATATGGAAATCTAATATATTACAATGGAGTTATCAGAATAATAATTGATTAGAATGATTTTATTCATTTTGTTATTGTCAAAAAGAACGAATCTTATTATAATGGAGATTGTGTGTTTTTCTGTCTGTAACCGAATCTATATTCCTACTCAAGTCACAATTCTCTTAGTTATTGACATCACATTCTCCACGATTTTATTTTTATTTAACCTCAATTATTAATAAAATTGTCTTACATTATTAATACTGGTAACTATGTCTACATACTGACAACATGCAATTATATTTATATATACAACAAAATAGCGGTTCACAGTGTGAATGGGAAGGCTAATTTGCATATTAATATTAAAAAATCGAATTTAATAAATATGTGCTTAGTATTATTGATTTCTAACTGTTTGGTTTTATTTTAATGAATATAAACAAAAATCTCTTCAATGAATCTTAAATTAAATCCATTAACAAGAAAAACTAACTGTCATTTTATTCTTTACTTCCTCTTATAACTAAATACTTAAATTAGAAAAAATAACAATGAAAGACGAGAGTGATGGAAGAGAAAGTTTCAGTTGTTCCATTTTTTATTATACTCCCTCTGTTTCAAATCTTTTATTATACTCCTTCTGTTTCAAATCTTTTTAGTTTCAGTAGCCTTTCTAATTTAATACAATATTTTATTACATTAAAACTTAAATACTTGCACCCGGAGGGTGCATATATTTGCTAGTATAATTAAATGAGAAAAATACTAAGAGTACCATGTATTCTCTTGGTTACCTTATTTCAGGAATGAAGCTGCCTACTTTCCCGGTAAAAGATACTTTTTTACAATATCACAATATTTTAAGAGGACCCTCTTTTCGGCATACATATAGAGTACCTGAAATTTGCCCCCCAATACTGGAAACTACTATATTTATTGCAATGCGGATGAAGAAAACTGGATACTACAGTTTTCTTTTCCCCAACATCCCTAAAATAATTGAATATTTTTTACTACCCACCCCCACCAAAACAAAAAAACTTACGTATTTGAGATAACTGATGAAAATAACCATAACACTAAATGTGTTGCTTGTGAGTTCCCAATAACAACTGACAATTCTGATACTTAACACCATACACATTTTAATCACATCAAAGAAATTGTTAATTGAAATCAAATGTATACAGGAAAAATTAACGCCATGTTACTATTTAAACCATAGCTGGGGGATGTGGGGTTCATACTTTTCCTAATGGTACGAAAGTGATCGTGATAGTACGACTAGAATTCGAACTCATTGACTACGATGACGCAGTCTAGTTACTCACTACGCCACAGGCACTACCCCCCCACACACACACACACAATTTCCAATGATGGTACGACTATTCCCCGTAGAAATAAAAAAAAATAGTCCATAGTAACAATATAAATGATAAATATGTTGTTGTTGGTAATTATGCTTATGAAGCTGGCGATATTCAAATCTATTACATTTGTTGAAAATCGATCGTTGTCAATATCGGAATGCACGCGTAGATTCAATTTCCAATTTTGAAGGATTGTGTTGGAAGACGGCTTTGGCAGCGTAGCTTCTTAAGTGATGGGGGTGCCTAAAAATCACACAGATCTGCTCATTTGCACACACATGTACATGTACAAATATGTGTATGCGTGTCTTCGTGATTCTACACGTGAACGTTTCGGTATGTCTTCACACCAAGATTCTCTTTGATTAAAAAAGAAATAAACGCTACTATTCCGATAAAGATATTAAATCTCGGACATATATGTGTGGGTTTTTATACCCAGACTGCAACCTTGTATTAATATGCCATTAGATCATCATTAAAATACAACCACAGTCTGTTCTTTTGTCTTTCTTTTATAGGTGGTTATATTCGGAAATGCTTACCAACACAAACCTCAAAAAGCAGCCCTGTAATATAATTTTTCTCACCGACCGGTTAGTAATCCAAGCGCCTCCCTAAATGTGGTATGGACCCCGTTGGTAATCTTATTCTAGAGTAAGTATTTTCTTTTATAAATCAGCCTAATTCCCCATCCATACTATGGATCACAAAGACTGAATAAAGTCAAAATTCCATTCTACTTCATTTTTCTAATCAATGTCGATTAAAAAAAATATTTGCCAATCAAAATTGACAAAAATTGTAAATGAAGGTTGAATGAAACGTTACTTACCTGGTAGCCGGGGAAAAGTGGTACCAAGTACTGAGAATATTTTTTTTTTGTTTTTGAGTGGGAGAGAGCAGACCGGAAATGAGAGGCATTGTGGGAGTAGGAAAGGTTGATACAAAATCCAATATCTTGCAGGTGGGAGTTGTTTTTTTTTTTTGCGTTTCAACGAGCTTGTGTGTATATAGCAAAACATTGAGAAAGATTAACAGTAAAGTGAGGAGAGGAACAGTTCGATCAAATCTTAACCCAGAAAATGGATTCAGCTGGTATTTATGTTAATATTGTCCTATTCATTGATCTTGTGTGAAAAAACAATTATTTGTTATTTTAGAAAAGCTTTTTTCATTGTATTGTAGAAAAATATTTCAAATTTAATTAACAGAATTTAAAAGATTTATTGATCTAAATATTCTATATATTGTCCGAGGTGTTAGTTATAACTAAGCAATAGAGTTGTGTAATTATTTTACATCTCCAGTTTGAAGTAATGTTATCAGATCAGCTCACAAACGCTTGCCTTCTCAATAACGAACTGCAGACTGCCAAAAAATTCAGCTTATATATAGCTCTATTCCACTCCCACCAACCCCCTCACTTCCTGTCTGCACTCTTATAAAAAGAGATTCAATTTTGGGCGCCACTTTCTTCCCAGCCAAAGGTAAGAAGAGTTTCATTTTTTTCTATCTTAAATTACAATTAAAATAAAAGGTATTTGGATAATACCTCGTTATTTCAAAACCTCTATCAAATGTGGAAATAAATATTTGAGGTGGGCCCTCAACTCACATATGCCACTGGCTGGAATGGCTGTGTCTAGTAGGAAATACCGAAGGCGAGATCTGCGACTGACGGGAATTTTATCCATTTCTACTGGAATGTGCGAAGGTCTTCTTTTCGTATAAATAGACTTCAAATGACAGTGTGCATCTTCGTTTCACGCCATTCGTTTTCTCGTTGTACTGATCGTTTGTTACCTGTCCAGTCTTGTTGAGATTGGTATTCTGTAAGAATGTACCAGAAGGTCGCGAAACTGGTATTGTTTCGCAAGGAGCTGGATAACTGACCATAGACTCCATGTCCTTGTATCTTATTTCTTTTTCTCACGGTCGAAATATTTTCGACACAAAATTCACACCGATTTTAATTGTTCTTATGAGAATCATATTCCTATAAGAGAAATGGCATTCCATGATTTAAATGATGTAAGGTTGGTTTGTTTGTTTTACGGCATGTCAACCTCGTTCGGGTCATTTTATTCCGAATCAATTTATTTTGATAACAAAGGACTCTAGTTGCTTACAGTACCTGTTGTGACCGTCCAATTAATAAACCTTTTCACTTTGTTAGTTCTAAGTGAACAAAACACTATGTAATTATTTCACATCTCCAGCTTGGATTGCAACTTAGAACTATCTGTAAACACAATTACAACAAGGGTTATTCAATAAAGTAAATTTTGTCCAATGAGCCGGCAATAATAGGTAATCTTTACAGTTGTACTTCTTTCAACCAAATCAAGTGAAATGGCATTTAATCTCCCAGAATACGGTCAGCTAGGGACCTCCAATTTTCCCCTGTGAAATGTACCCTCTCCTACATTTAACACAATAAAACTTGCATAAAGGTTAATATTATCTTGAAAATTATCTTATCCATTCAAAAGAAGAAACATTAAAAAAACATCCTGATGATTTTTTTTTAAATTCAGCTTACGGAAATAATGAAAATTATGAACAAGATCAATGTTTAAATTTTCGCACCATTAAATCAATTGAAATTTAACGTAGCCAAAACCAAGTTACGACTAGATACTTTTTAAAAGTTCTATGAAAAATCAATTAATGGTCCGATTTTCACGAAAATTTCCATAATTACTTTTGATGAAAATATGTTGAAATAGGTTTTCCTAAAATATATAAAGGGAAATATTTTTACGAGGTCTAACCCACCGTTTTATTTTATGAAATAGGAACAAAGGAACCCGCAAAAACATTTTTACTTTTTTCGATAAAGGTAAGAGTCTGAATAATTATATCTGAAGATTTTTATAAGTTTGTATACGGGAGTTTTTTGGTAAAAGAACCATGAATACAGAATTCTGCTAAAAAAATATCAATAAAGAAATTGACTGTTAACCCCCCCACAAAAAAAAAAAAAACGGACAGTTTTACTTATTTTTTCCCAATCGGATAATTTGATCTTTGAATAAACTGTTTTTCTTTGTAACAACTCTTTATGTTCGTTATTTTTTTTGCGAGATTTTTTAAAAAAAGTTAAAAAAATAATTACGTTTCTTCCTTCAATATGCCAAAATGATCCAGTGAATTTAGCTAATTTTGATTTTTTTTTAACTAAAAGTTGCTTATCAATAAACATGATACCTTTTGTAAATTTCACATGGTTTGCACTTTGATTGCAGACAATCGTTAAAACCTGGAGCACTCTATTTTTTTTGCCGCCATTTTGAATCACCTCAAAGCAACTATTTTTGAGAGATTAACATAATTTTTGCTTTCAACAAATTCCAAATAAGGGTATACAACACACTCTGAGACCGAGTGGTATCACCTGTTAGGGTATTAGCTCTGGGATAAATAGATCAGAAAATGAATTTAAACACGTGTTCAAAAATACTTAATACTCAACAATAATGAATGAAATAAACACGTCTTTGGCTTAAAATAACCCAACTAGGTCGACATGCCTTACTAATCAATCAATCTTAAAATGGTTAGAGTTGCAGGAAATGAACTCGTCGACCCGAGTTCAAATCCTTGACGAGGCTGTTTGCATTTCACATTGCGCTAATAACCTTGGAGAAGGTATGCATCCAACTACTCCCCCCCCCGCAGCAATGGATAAATAGTAGGGCAGACTGGGGCCTTTAATCTTGGCTAGGTAACGAATCTAAAAGGTAAAAAAAACACTGAATTCAAACCTGATAAACTCCGTTTAAGAAATTGACCTTGTGTCCCATCCTGCACATGCATAAAGGTGGGTAAATATATATATATATCAACTTTTCTGACGCCTAATCAATAAAAGATGCATGTTAAAATGGTTTCTCAAACAAATATTTATAATAATTTATATATATTATATATATATATATATATATATATATATATATATATATATATATATATATATTGGTTAGGAGGTTGATTTAGAAGGCTATCACAATGCAGTTTGGAATAAATAAAAATAATAATACGGTAACAATGGTGTTTGTGTGTTGACCTGTATTTTTTATTATTTCTTGAATTTTCGAGGTAATACCTCTTATAAAAAAAAAACTGAAGCAGTACAGCTATGGCATTTCTTCCTAAATGAATTTTTTTTTTTCATTTAGGAAGAAATGCCATAGCTGTACTGCTTCTGTTCAATTCTTTTGATAAAGAGGTTTTACCTCGAAAATTCAAGAAATAATAAAAAATACAGGTCAACACACAACACCATTGTTACCGTATTATTATTTTTTATTTATTCCAAACTGCATTGTGATAGCCTTCTAAATCAACCTCCTAACTAATACATACACAATACTTCAAGCAAATTATGAAACTCTTATATATATTATATATATTATATATATTATAATATATATATATATATATTATATATATAAAGACATTTGAAAAACAAGTGTTCCGAAAATGGGATGAATTTAATTATCGATGTTTAAACATTTCGGTTTCATTAAACCTTCATCAGGATGTATCTTGGGGTGAAGAAAATGATGGATGTTTTTATAGATGACAGATGAAAAACATCCATCATTTTCTTCACCCCAAGATACATCCTGATGAAGGTTTAATGAAACCAAAATGTCTAAACATCGATAATTAAATTCATCCCATTTTCGGAACACTTGTTTTTTCAAATTTTCTTTATATTGTCGGATTTATTTTCCATATTTACTCCCATATATATATATTTTATCAAACGGATTTAATTTAAAAATAAAAAATAAAAAAAATTTTTTTCAAAATAAAAAATTTTCTATTTTTAACGAATAAAGGGAGGTAACTTCGTTGGCATTATTACAAAAAAATGCAAATTTTGAAAAAATTATTTTTAGTAAATCCGAACTACAATAGCGTCCGCAGAAGTAACCGACGTTATTTGCGGTCCAGAATGTGACATTGAGTAAAGATCTTCAACAAACACCATGGGATCTTGCTCAACAACCTGATGATTGCCCCTTGGCATGAAACCTGGGTCGCTGTTTATAATGAACATTGATCTGTGAAAACTCTGCAAAATAAATAAATATTAGCTCTCACAATTTGTGATTGAGCACTGTATTTTCTTTGTTTCATCACAAAAAACAAAATTTGTTTTTATATATACCTATATATATATATATATATTATATATATATATATATAGAGAGAGAGAGAGAGAGAGAGAGAGTTGCTGACGCCTAATCAATGAAAGATTCATGTTAAAATGGGTTCTCTTGAAGTGAATCTTTAACAAACTACCCTTAATTTTCAGGCTCCTTTGGGTGTCTGGGTCTATTATACTAACGTTTGATGAGCTAAGATAACAATTGACTTTCCTTCTCATCCGTTCTCGTCCGTATTGATTTTAGGTTAAGAACTACTTTAATTATTAATTACAAGTAAAATGGCCCGAAACATTTCAATATGTTATTTAACTAAGCTCAAATCGATACTACACCAATACTAAACTAATTTGAATTTTGGAAGTGAACAGGAAATCTTTTTTTCCTGTGATCTGTTCAGTTTTTCCATTCCAAACAAAATGTATTAGGTGTGGGCAAAAGTTTACCAACCAGAAAATCGGTCTCCAACTGAATATTCAATTTCTAGTGTAAAAAAAATTATTAGAATTTTTGCAGTTTATATATCAATACTCGTGTTCCTTAAAATTAGGGCTGTTGTCATCTAGCAACACCCTCTGGTTAAAAAGTGAGACTGTCCAAAACTTCTAAGATGAGATGCAAAAATGTAAATCCTGATTATCTGGTGTTGCTTGTCCGCCGAATTTTGCTTTCTTAAAAGTTTTGTCACCTCAGCTAAATAATGGATCATTCCGTTTTTATTATAAATAAAAAGGGAAGGAAAAGGCTATAAAAATATAAGAAAGAAAGAGTTGGGGAAATATAGAGAGAGGTTCAGTGCGTGGAAGCGATGATGCTAACCTGGAAAATATTCAAGGATTATGCGTGATATTCATAATAAATCCTGGACGCAGGAACAAAAAACAACAGCTGTTTGGACACGTCCCGCCACTCTCAAAAGTTCTTAAAGTACGAATACACGCCATGTAGTGCTGGAGAAGTTTTTCTATGAACTACTATACATGGACGTGTGTTGACCGACCAGCAAGAATGTTTTCATCAGCTCTCTATATATATACCAATCCCTCCGCACAAGCAGGATGCGACACAAGGTCAAGTTCTTAAGCAGAGTTTAACAGGTTTGAATTCAGACTTTTCCTTCTCCTAGACTGATTAACCTAGCCATGGTTAAAGAGTCCAGTCTGCCCTGCTATTTACCCATAGCTGGAGGGGAGAATTGGATGATACCTCTTCCGCAGGGTATAGCGCCGATCTCTCTCTTTT
>CM042144.1:6109378-6134378 GCA_023376005.1 Doryteuthis pealeii | reverse complement strand
ATCAAGTTTGGCAGCTCTATATCAAACTGTTTGGACATCTCTGGGGGACAGACAAACAAACTCGTCCCTATGATTACTGTAGATATGAAGTGTTATCTAAAAGTTAGAAAAATCAGTGGCAGTAAAAGTGTTACTTTAAATAAGTCCGTGGAAAATACGTGTTAAGAAATAACTATTTTTTGGAAGTTTAGTTGCCACACTATATATATATATATATATATATATATATATATATATATATATATATATATATATATATATAATATATATATGTGTGTGTGTGATATATATATATATATATATTATTATGTATATTATATATTATATATATTTGTGTGTGTTATATATATATATATATATATATATATATATATATATGTTTGTGTGTGTGTGTGTGTGTGTGTGTGAAGAGAAATGGAAGTGAATCCGACGGTATGTAGTATAGTGAGAAATTTGAAAAAAAACACAGGTTTAAATAAAATGAGTGGTAAGTTTATTAGCCGAAGCTGCAGTGTTTCAATCTGCTAAGTAGATCTTCTTCAGGGCTTTTGTTGATATAAGGAAGAGTGAACAAATGTTATCACAGAATAATGAGGTAAACTCTGATAGTCCTTGTTTATCAATCTGTTCAAAATTTGAAATTTGAGGAGAACGCTGGAAAGGTATACGGTTTGAAATATGACGTCAAATATTCTTCTTTAATGGTGTTGGTGTGTGTGTGTGTGGTGTGTGTGTGTGTGCGTATGTATCGATAAATGACATTGAGCATTTTTCTAGGTGTTTTGTTGTGTGCGTGTGTGCGCGTGTGTGTATATATTTTACGAAAAATGACATAGAAACAAACCTCAATGCTGTGTGTGTGTGTGTGTGTGTGTGTGTGTGTGTGTGTGTGTGTGTGTGGCGAGTGTGAATGCATATTCATTAAGAAGAATGTTTGTTTCAAGTAAGCGGCGAGAAAATTTTCTTTAACTTTTGAGTTGCTGTGTGGGGGTTATATATACATAGCTGTAGAAAAAAGTATTTCTCTCTACCACGGTTTTGGGGTTCAAGGTACACCTTGAGGAGAACTAAGAAATTATAGCTCGCTACATTTTATATATTACTTTTAAGCATAAGAGCTAAAAACTTATAGCTAATACCGACTTTAGGCCGCCCCGACGACTTTACTTTACTTACATTTTATATTTACTTTCAAGCATAAGAATGACTCTGGTTTGGAATTATTTTTTTTATTACTTTGTCTCTCAATTAGTTTGTATAAACTTAATTTCTAAGTCTAAACATTCTTTTCTTTGAAGTCAAAAATTTGCTTTCTCTTAATTCTGATGTTTCCTTCATTTCAGGCAAAAGGCATTTATAATTCTATCATATTCTGTCTCAAACTATTTCCTTCTTTCTTTATTCATTCTGTTTATATCTTATTTGTGTATATAATACTGGAGTTAAGTCTTCTTGTGAATCTATTTAGTTACTTTTTTATATATGTTAATGGAAGGGGGTAATCTTAATGATAAATTAATGAATACTGGATTTAATGGAGGCATCTCCCAAGAAATTCGTTTTACAGTTAAGGAGATTTTTATTATCTGTGAATCTAATTATTGCTAACTTTTCTTGTAACGCAAAAAGCAAGGATCAGGTAACTTCCCATTTAATAATTGGTGTTTATTTTTTATTCTTCAAGTCCCAAACATATCTAGCTAAGGTTTAATATATATATATATATTATATATATATATATATATATATATATATATATATATATATAGTGTGTGAACAAAAAATATTAAGACAATCAGGAATATTTCTTGTATGTTGTTTATTCTCAACTAGTTTCGACCTTAGGTCATCGTCAGGAGAAAATTTCTTATTTAAAGAAATTGTTGATAGATTATTAGAAAGGGAGCATTATAGAAGAATTATAAAAGTTGATGTGTTTTTGTGGGTTTGACATGCTATTAAAATCCGGGTAGGTGAGTGTGTTTAATAGTAGCATGTCCATTTGTTCCGTGAAGAATCTCTATGAGGTATATATATATATATATATATATATATATATATATATATTGAGAGAATATGTGCTTAATTGAAGTCATACCTAATTTGAAAATTAATTAGTTGATAATTCATGAATTAGGCGTGCATATCTGTTCAAATGTAAGGCGAAAACACATCGAGAAAAAGTCAATCTCTGTATGAACACTTCGGCATATTAAGCCTCATCAGTAGATTTATAGACAGGAAAGTGCTGTGTGTATGATTCGAACCCTGCCTGCTAGGCTGACAGCCTGGGATTCTAACCATTACACTAGTTGGTTTTCCCAGATTATTCGTTTGTTTTTAAACTGATATATGCTACATTTTTGGGTGACTTACTTCACGACAGTATGAGAGTAAACAAACAATTTTTGGAAGAATATGTGCTTTATTGAATTCATAACTAATTCGAAAATTAATTAGTTGATAATTAATATATCTTATTATAATGGAGATTGTGTGTTTTTCTGTCTGTAACCGAAACTATATCACTACTCAAGTCACAATTTGTTATTTATTAACCTTTGTTATTTAAATCACATTCTCCCTGACTTTATTTTATCTAAACCTCAATTATTAGTAAAATTGTTTTACATCATTAAGACTGTTAACAATATCTACACACTAATAACATGCAATTGTATTTATATATACAACAAAATAGCGGTTTACAGTATGAATGGAAAGGCTAATTTGCATATTGATCGTAAAAATGGGATTTTAATAAATATATGCTTAGTATTATTGGTTTCTAACTGTTTGGTTTTATCTTATTGAATAATGAGCAAAAATCTCGATGAAAATCTTAAAAGAAATCCATTAACAAGAACAAATAACTGTTATTTTATTCTTTACTTCCTATTTTAACCAAATAGTTAAATTAGGAAAATTTACCAATGAAAGACGGGAGTAATGGAAAATGATGGAAGAGTTAGTTTCAAAGTTGTTCTATTTTTCAATCATACCCCCTCTGTTCCAATTTTTTTCTGCATTCTTAATCAGTTTCATTAGCCTTTCTAATTTAATGTGATATTTTATTATATTAACAATTAAATACTTGCACCCGGAGTGAATATATTTGCTAGTATATATATATATATATATATATATATATAATATATGTGTGTGTGTGTGTGTGTGTGTGTGTGTGTATGTGTGTTGGGAGAAAGATTGAGAGAGAGAGAGAGAGAGAGAGAGAGAGAGAGAGAGAGAGAGAGAGAGGCATACATGTTGCAAATTACCCAATACCCCACGGAAAATCATCCCCTTCCCGGGCCAGTATGGTCATGGGACTATAGGAATTAATGTATATCTCCAAAACTGCAGCATCACCACTAGGATTCAATTTAGTGTCACGCCCAGAAAACGATTTGTTTCTTATTGTTCCAATACTGTAGAGTTTGGTAATAAATGATAACTAATAATATCCCTTTTGATTGAACAATGTGAATATTATTAAGTATTTGGCCGCCATTCTTGGCCAGTTGTAAAAGAACTTAAAGTAAATAAGTAAGTCCCGAGTTATAGCAATCCTTTGGTAAGTCAGTAAGTCCTGTGGTAAGTATCCTTTGGTTCCGACGTCCAAGAAGATCCAAGCAATAGTGAGCTAAGACCAGAATCAGGCCAGTATAAATACAACAACACCAGCAGCAGCACTGCCAGTGATTGGGTAAGAGGTTGCCTTCGGTGGTCACATGGTAGTCGGCGAGTCTATAAGTAGAAGTGAACATTTGCGTCACGCCTTATATACCAAATCAGTATGGTTAGCAAGCTAGATTAGCAGACCATTGTTAGTGAGTTCGATTCTCACTGGGCGCCCCATAATTCTGGCCTTGTGCCACATCTAAGCTATGCTTAGTAAATATGTATATACCAAATCAGTATGGTTAGCAAGCTAGATTAGCAGACCATTGTTAGTGAGTTCGATTCTCATTGGGTGCCCCATACTTCTGGCCTTGTGCTATATCTAAGCAAAGCTTAGTTTTTAAAAGGGCACCTCATTTGGTGTAATGGTTAGCAAGCTAGATTAGCAGACCATTGTTTGTGAGTTCGATTCTCACTGGGCGCCCCACACTTCTGGCCTTGTGCTATATCTAAGCTAAGCTTAGTAAATAACTATATACCAAATCAGTATGGTTAGCAAGCTAGATTAGCAGACCATTGTTAGTGAGTTCGATTCTCATTGGGTGCCCCATACTTCTGGCCTTGTGCTATATCTAAGCAAAGCTTAGTTTTTAAAAGGGCACCTCATTTGGTGTAATGGTTAGCAAGCTAGATTAGCAGACCATTGTTTGTGAGTTCGATTCTCACTGGGCGCCCCACACTTCTGGCCTTGTGCTATATCTAAGCTAAGCTTAGTAAATAACTATATACCAAATCAGTATGGTTAGCAAGCTAGATTAGCAGACCATTGTTTGTGAGTTCGATTCTCACTGGGCGCCCCACTTTCTGGCCTTGTGCTATATCTAAGCTAAGCTTAGTAAATAACTATATACCAAATCAGTATGGTTAGCAAGCTAGATTAGCAGACCATTGTTTGTGAGTTCGATTCTCACTGGGCGCCCCACACTTCTAGCCTTGTGCTATATCTAAGCTAAGCTTAGTAAATAACTATATACCAAATCAGTATGGTTAGCAAGCTAGATTAGCAGACCATTGTTTGTGAGTTCGATTCTCACTGGGCGCCCCACACTTCTGGCCTTGTGCTATATCTAAGCAAAGCTTAGTAAATAACTATATACCAAATCAGGCACCTCATGTGGTTTAATGGTTAGCAAGTTAGATTCGCAGATCATTGTTAGTGAGTTCGATTCTCACAGGGTGCTCCATAATCTGGCCTTGTGCCATATCTAAGCTAAGCTTAGTAAATAAGTATATACCAAATCAGGCACCTCATGTGGTTTAATGGTTAGCAAGCTATGTTTGCAGACCATTGTTAGTGAGTTCGATTCTCACTGGGTGCCCCATAATCTGGCCTTGTGCCACATCTAAGCTAAGCTTAGTAAATAACTATATACCAAATCAGGTTGTGTAATGGTTAGCAAGGTAGACTGGCAAACCATAACTAGTGAGTTCGAGTCTCACTAGGTGCCCCCTTACATTCGGCCTTGTGCCACATCTAAGCGAAGCTTAGTAAATAACTATATACCAAAAATTCCAACAAATATGTTTCGTGTGTCTTAAAACATAATCAAACATGTAAAACCCCTTGACATGATATGCAACATGGAACTGATATGTGAATTAATTCAACTATTTATTGTAATATTCAGGCATAATTAAAATTTGTCAACCAGAGTTGGCGTGCTTCCGTCGTAAATTGTATGAGTGGAAACTGTAGTTGGAGGAATGTGAATAATCACAGTCTAATTGCTTATTAAAGCTTTTTAAAATAAAACTGAACTGTTACTGGCAAACTACACAACACATTAAGCCGCAAGAATTGATTAAATGAATGATATTTAAATAAGTGATATCATTTCCTCGCATACATCTGGGGGGCTTAAAATGAATTGCCATAGCCGCTGCAAAACATGTTAAAGTATGCGCACGAAATACACACGCATACTTTATATACACACGAACACGTACAGACCCTCTTTAGTATTTAATGTGTTGCCTTTTTTCACCTTGGAGCAACTGACTTAAATACAGAACTATATAATATTGTATTTTTTTATGCATATCTATATATATATATATATATCTTTTTCTTTCACACACAAACGCACACGCCCATACATATATACTTTACATTTTTATTTATTGTCTTCTTTCAAATACAAAGCTATGTGTGCATATTTCAATCTATATCTATCTATCTATTTATCTATTTTTTTTTAGAATCACACACTTCTATCTGTGCCATAAAAACTCTCGCGCGCAAACACACACCAACACACACATACGTCTATCTATCTATCTATCTATCTATCTATCTATCTATCTATCGATCTATCTTAGAAGCTTGCACACACGCGTCTATCTATGAACGTCTCTCTTAGAAACTCACACATACACCAATGTATCTATCTCTGCCTCTTTATATACATGCATTCAAACACGTAGGTTCGTCTACAAATGAGTGAGAATGAAAGAGAGAGAAAGGGAGAGAGAGAGAGAGAGAGAGAGAGAGAGAGAGAGAGAAAGAGAGAGAGAGAATGAATGTGTATTAGAGAGGGGATACATTTAACAAAAAGAATGAGTAAGAATGAAATACCCACATATTTATTCATTCCTTCTCTCTCTCTCTCTCTCTCTCTCTTTCATTCTCACTCATTCTTTTTTGTTAAATGTATCCCCTCTCTAATACACATTAATTCTCTCTCTCACCTCACCCCCCTATCTCTCTCTCTCTTTCATTCTCACTCATTCTTTTTGTTAAATGTATCCCTCTCTAATACACATTCATTCTCTCTCTTCACTCTCTCTCTCTCTCTCTCTCTCTCTCTCTCTCTCTCTCTCTCTCTCTCTCTCTTTATTTATATATATATATAGAGAGAGAGGACAAACAATAAAGCACTTTTTCCTCACAGAAAATACGTTTTTTCAACATAATATACTTTCTTGTCAACGCACTCGATTGAATATTTAAATATAATCAAACAGACCAAAATGCAGACCAATATAACAAGTAATATGTATGTCAAGCGATACAGACCCGTGTATCTCTCTCTCTCTCTCTCTCTCTCTCTCTCTCTCTCTCTCTCTCTCTCTCTCTCTCTCTCACACACACACACACACACAGAGACACACATTATATATTAATATATATATATATATATATATATATATATATATATATATATATGCTTAATTTGTGTATGCTTAATTGCATACGTGCCTACGTGTGCACAATGGGTTTTATATTCAGCTATGACAAAATCACAGATTATAGCCTGAAAGAACGAATTGTTCTAGGCATGTAATAATGAAAGCATTGTTAAATCAAGAAGAGTAAAAATAAAAGACAGCTACAAGCAAAAGGGAAAATAAAGTCAACTAATTATTCCTGCAGGCGATAAGAGGCAGATAATAAATCGCAACGTATTATACTGTAGCGAAGTGAAAAAGAAACGGTAATGAATAAATAAATAAATATGCCTCTGAATATTAAATAATTGTCAAATCGTTCCTCATCTGTCAGCTAATATATTTAATCTTGCATAATACTCGTCAAAAATGTTTTATTTCCGTGTTTATCTGTTATACTGCTACGAATCTATTGTTTATACTGTAAGAAATGTTTTCTTTTTCTTCATGAAGTTTGAATTAGTTTGTTTTGGTTTGATTTGTTTTGTTTTACGGCATATCAACCTCGGTGGGTCATTTAATGCCGACAAAATTGTGAAATAAATTCATTCCTAATGCATAATACAATTTTGTTTATAGACTAATGTTTTTCTATTCAACACATAGATGGGACCCTAACAGGTATTACCACTCTGGGTCAGAGTGGACCAGGGAGCAATGGGGATTAAGAGGTGCTCCACATTTCCCATACATCCAACTGGAACCTCACCATCAGATAGAGTTTAACGTCATTCCCAGAACATGTATACCCTCAGCCACTGCCTTCTAGCACCCATATGATAAGAAGGATTGGGGGTTGCCATAAGGGCAATAGGTTGGGGCAATCATATAGGTGCTAGGGCTTGACGTTACCAGTCGATTGATCAGAGGGGGCCTCTCCGACCGCTCGACTAGCTCAAGAAAAGCCTAAAGTGGAATATTGCAAGTCATGGACTGCTCAGCCACCTAAATTCCATCCTTAAGCATCACAAGTCGCCACCCACGGCCAACAGGTGGCCCCATTGGTGGAAGTTTGAATTAGCCAGAATTTAAAGCAACTTAAATCGGTGAATTTATTTTTCTTAGTCAGTAGAGCGTTCGGCTATAAACCACAAGGTTCCTAGTTCGATACTGGCCCTCGCCAACTCAGTGCATGAATAGCACAGGGATCTGTGGGGTAAATAAGGAGCTTTTGGTAGGTGAGGCGCTCCACTTCAGACGCAAAAACAATTTCCTTGGTCTATGGCTAGTTATGCTGATTGGCTGATACCGACTTTAAGCCACCCCGAAGACGTTACTTTTTACTTACTGTTGTATACTATACTCATCTCAAAAAGAGTACCTTATTTCTTTGTATATAGTATACCTTTATTCCTGTGACTGCATACAGGTATACTTATTTTCTTTGCATAAATACTTGGCTTCTATTTCTTCTATCTTGCTATATTCCACATTAGCTTGGAATGAATCTGTCTATCTCTCGGCTGGTCTGGGCTGCTGGCAGTTTATCATAACTGGATCTTCTGTTATTCTGGATCTGATCTGGGACGTCCCATTTCTTTTCATATTATATTTTGTTCTTATCTAACGACCCAAGACTTTCTTTTTGTTTCGAGATCATATATTATTTTCATGAATAGCAGACCAACAAAAAAAGCGCGCGGAGACTTTGGCTGTTGGGATGAGAGACGCCAAACGTCTTACTCGTCCCAGCACACAGGAAAATCCGATTTTCCTAGTTACTTTTCACATGGCTCGTCCTGTCAAACTGCAAGAGCGGTCAAACGCAAGTCAAAAGCCGTCCATCATTCCTCCTGTGTTTTTCCACTAACCGTTATTTTGAATCTATGCTACACTTGGTGTGTACATGATTAATACGCTTTCTATAAAATTAAGTAACAATTTTTTGTAAAAAATTGTAATTTTGAAATTTTTTGATACTCTACTTCATATTTTGCGATATACTTTATTTCATCTCTCTCTTCTCTCTCTCTCTCTCTCTCTCTCTATATATATATATATATATATATATATATATATATATATATAATATATATATGTACAAAAAGATAGCTATCAGTTTTAAAATGTTATTTACAGAGAACAGGAATTAATATCTAAGAATTAATTTGATTAAGAATTTCAATTTTTTTAAATTTGAAATGTTCTAATTCTAATTTTTTTTTCTTAATTTCGGATTAGAATACAATTGAACTGAAAATATAAAATGAAAGCAAAACCATATGAATGGGATTCATTCTAACATTAACATACAGACATAAAATTGGTGTCTTTCTTTTTAAGTCAAAATAATTTTAAAAAATTATAATCAATTTACCATTGCGTTGCAATAATGCCACTATTGACGAGATTTCTATAAACATCGTTGATAGGTTATTAATTCTATGCAATTTAGTTAAACTGCGACTCATACGAGATAAACAGACAAACAAATTTGGTGACGGTGACTTACATGCATGCACATGTTTATATTTACAAGTAAGAATATGCGCCCTTAGGGAGTAAGTATTAATAAAATATATCACATTGCAAAGACTAAGGAAATTAAACAAGAGCGCACTTAAAAAGATTACACTTATCTTATTTGTTTCTCAATAAAATCATTCATATAATTGATTTAAATATATTGGATAATAAAATGATATAGATCAATAACACCAAGTAATTATTTATTAAGCCCGGTTTTGTTAAAACCACTATGCAAATTAATCCCACTATATATTATATAAACTTTTATATTTTTAATGATATACAAGACACATTGCAATATTTTAAACGCAATAACATGAACTGTTTTGAGGTAAATATAACTCAGACATTGTTGATAAATAAGATTTATAATATATATATAACGATTTGGACAGTAAATCAAATACTCATTGAAAAACCTACGCAGTTCCTGAAAGTATTGTAATGTAAGCAGTGTCAGTTTCAGTTACAGACAGACAGACCCCGAATCTCCATTTAATAAGGTATGCCAATAATTGAGAATATTTGTCTCATTTATAGACAATCAAACAGTTTGATGTAGAGGTAATAAATTTAGTATGCTTAATTAGTGGACTGGATGAATAATTAACTTAAAACATTTTTTTCTCCCGAGGGAAGTAGAACTCTTGTTGAGAAGGTGTCTCAAGAAATACACAGAGAGCAGCAGGAAATATTGTTACTGCAAATCGTTGATTTGTACAGGATTTAAAATTTCAAACAAGAATGGAAAAAAAATGAAAATAAAATAGTTTGTCCGAATTATTGATACATGCATAAGAGTTGGACACGTGACATTGTTCTCTTCAAACTTTCCTTTTATGATTTGGATAACACTATGCATTATTTCTTAATTGTTTATGTAATAGATATATGGAAAAAGAACCGCATTCCCTTCAAACTTTGTTTTTATGCCTTGGATAACTCTATGTAATGTACCGGGAGGTAAACTGAATTAACTCGGGTGCCAAAGCCTTGGACAGTCGCGTTGGACAAGAGACTAGTGAGCGTTTGTGTTGGACTAAAGATGAGGGGGACCGAGCCAACCATAAAAGAGATAAAGACCGTCAATAGGATGGAGGACAAGAACAACGGAATTGGACAGTTCACCCGACGAAATTTGCCACTTTTGTAAAATAAGTTCAGGAGGGAGTGTAGCGTGAGATAAAGTGAATTAGCTCGCGAAGCTACAGATTGAACTCACAATCTGGACATTGTGAGTCGTGACTCCTGGTAAGCGTCCTGTAACCCCTGTAGGTTGGAGCGGTTTGGCTCGTGAGGAGGCATAAAAGCCAAGGCGGTTTCTTTCGAGGCGGGATCGGGAGGAATTACTGTTCTTAGCTGGGATAAACGGGTGTACCGTGGGGGGGGTCTTACCGACGACGCTTGTCTGAGAACAGAAGATCAAAGAATTTTTTAAAATTACTTGCAATATATAACAAATTATGTACCTGGTAAGTATGGATTATTTCTTTATTGAATAAATAATAAATAAAATAAATTTTATTTTTTATTTTTATTTTTAATTAAAAATCAGAAGCATTATAGTTCAAGGTAAAGCTCAAGTTTAACAGCTGAAATATATATACTATACTATTTTAAGTTTAACAGCTGAAATATATATACTATACTATTTTAAGTTTAACAGCTGAAATATATATACTATACTATTTTGATACCCACTTTACATTTTTTATATATTTTTACAATTTTTACAATAAACTCTTTTGAGTTTTACCTTGAACTATAATGCTTCTGATTTTTAATTAAAAATAAGAATAAAAAATAAAATTTATTTTATTTTTATTTTTAAAACAGAACATGCATTTTCAAAAAATTTTCAGCGGTTGATATCAGCGTTCGTTTTGTAAACAGTCTTTTTAACGGATATTTTCTTCTCGTCTATGTCGCTCTTTGATGAAGACCAACTTATCGTTTTGGTCGAAACAGGCCTGTCAGCAATCACATAACAAACATATGTTTTTTCAAAATGTTATATTTCATACTGTCGGATTAATTTCAATATTTTTCATATTTATATATAATATATATATATATATATATATATATATATATATATGTGTGTATGTGTGTACATACCAACCTTCTCTCTCTCTCTCTCTCTCTCTCTCTCTCTCTCTCTCATACTCAACACATTTTTATTTCTATTGGTTAAATCTTACAGTCTGGTCAGAGTTCATCACTTCGCTAGTGACTGGTTAGGATGACAGTAGAAACGATTCCTTACTAGTTGACTATTAAGTGTTACTTCCATCACAACATAGGTTATGCAGAAGTTACAACTGCTAAAATGTCCGCTAACATCTGTGAAAAAACCCAAAAAAAACAACAACTTTCCTTTGCAGACACTGTTCATAAAATAACACTAATTGATCGAAAAATATAAACTAATACCCATGACCTGAAGGGTAAGGGATGTTTTTTTTTCTTTTGTTTTTTCTTTTCTTTTGTTTTTGTAGGTGGGGAAAAAACATGCACCATGAACGCTAGGAGATGTGACGAGAGAAAGAGAAGGGAAACAAAATAAAAGAACGAAAGAGAAAAGGAAAGAAAAATAACAAGAAAAAAGAACAAGAAAAGAAAGAAAAGGAGAAAAGAGAAAATGAAAGAAGAAAGAGGAAAAAGAAAAGAAACGGAAAAAATGAATAAGAAATAAAGAAAAGAAAAAAAATAGAAAAGTAAATAAAAGAGGAAAACAAAGCAAAGAAATTGGCAAAGAAAAGACAGAGGAGAAAATACAGGTAAAAGGGAAAAAAGAAAGGAATAAGGAATCAATGGAAGGAAAAAAAGGAAAAAGGTAAAGCGTACAAATCCAGAATAGCACAGAAGAGATATCATTAAAATTTCATTTTACGTATAAATAGCATTAGATTACGGAAACTCCCAAAGTAGCCTATGCCTAACCGCAACACTAACACTAAACGTCTCAGATTTCGGGAATTTCCGTGAAATGTAATAAAATTTAATACGCAATCTACTGATTATCTCTTGTGCGATATTCTGCATTTGGAATGAAAAAGAAAAAAAAAATAGAGGGGAAAAATAAATTCGACTTGTTGAAGAGAGGGGGGATCAACAATGTCGTCACCGTCACAAAATCTATGGCACAAAAAATCCGTCGCCGTCGTAAAATCACCAACTCAAATATCTTCAGCAGCTGAAAAATCGCAACTCGACTCCTGTCGTCACCCCACTTGTATTTATACTAATTTCTCCTCAACATCCGAGTGTCTGCGCCCCACACACGAAATTCTCGAGCCAAACCCGACCGCCGGAATCATCATAGCTATCATCCGGGCACCTGGCGCTTACATCCGGGACTAGCTTCTCGAGTTCGATGACAATGTTTGCATTCTGAAGGAAGCGGGTTCGATTCTACAGTCCTACATGTCAGGCAAAGCCTAGCCCGCTTCCTTTGAGAATACGGTAGGCCGCTCACCTCGTGTTCTCTGTCACACTGCATTAGTACCAATGATTTTTATACGTAATCTAATGATATTACGGAACACGAGTATTGATATAATGATTCAGATTATTATTATATTCATGTTTGTTTATTTGTTAGACCTTCTTGGCATTCTCCATTTTCATAATCTTTTCATGTCAACTTTTAAAAACGTTATATTATTTAGATTTTTCGGACTGTTTTCCTCATCTTTATTATTATATATATTTACCAACTCCTCCGCACGAGCAGGATACGACACAAGGTCAATTTCTTAAGCGATGTTCAACGGGTTTGAATTCAGAGTTTTCCTTGGTTAAAGTACCCAGCCTGCTCTGCTATTTACCCATAGCTGGAGGGAGAGTAGGATTCATACCTTTCCCAAGGTTATTAGCGCTAAGTGAAATGCAATTCCCACGTCCAGGATTTGAACTCGGGGTGACGAGTCCATTTATCATGACATTAACCATTACACCACGCGCTTCCATCTGTATTGTTATATACACAACCTTTCGGTCGATGTTCCCTCAAGCCTTCTTCAGGTGGTTCTTATCAAAATCGGAACCTTCTTGTCGAACTCGGGAGCCTTCATGACGTAATTGGGAGTCTTCACGGAACTTCGAACCGAACCTTTTTTCTAATCCATTGAGGTAGATTGTTCTTTAAACATGACCAGGTACAAGTTATAAGCTATGTCAATTATTTCATGTTCTTTTCGCCCTTAGTCACAGTTGAACCAGTAACCTACAGATGGTTGACAGTTAGAACTATTAACTCAAACCTTATATCTGTTGCGCCATGTTTCCAACAGGAAAACAGTCCAAATAATCTCAAAGTCTCATCTAAAAAATTCAAACAAAAAATGCACAGAACACGTACAATAAAATGGTAAAGTAATTATTCGGGGTGGCCTAATGTGTGTATCAGCCAGACAGCGAGGGAGTCTATCCTCTTTTAACTAGCGCTAAGTTTTAATGAAACTTCGATGGTTTAGATGCACGTTAGAATTTATTATTTTCTTTGATCATTTTTTCCAAGTTAGCTAAATTAGAGCGTAAAGTCATTAACAAAGGCCCAATCACAAATTAAGATATCAAATCAAGGTGAAACAAATTCAAAGAAATTGACTATTTTTTTGGTTTGGTTTTGTTTTGTTTTACGGCATATAAACCTCAGTGGGTCATTTAATGCCGATAAAGTTTTGAAATAAAGTAATTCTTAACGGATACATATTTTTTTTTATAAATACATTTTTCTATTTAACCCATAGATGGGACCCTAACAGGTACTACCACTCCGTGTAAGATTGGTTTGGTTTGTTTTGTTTTACGGCATATCAACCTCAGTGGGTCATTTAATGCCGATAAAGTTTTGAAATAAATCAATTCTTAATGGATAATACAAATCTTTTATAAATACATTTTTCTATTTAACACATAGACCCTAACAGGTACTACCACTCCGGGTCAGAATGGATCAGGGAGCAATGGTGATGAAGGGGTGCTCCACATTCCCCAAACCTCCAGAACTGGAACTTCACCATCAGATAGAGTTTAACGTCATTCCCAGGACATGTAGACCCGCAGCCACTGCCTTCTAGCACTCATATGTTAAAAATTGGTTGGGGCTTGCCATAAGGGCAATAGGGTTGGGAAAATCATATAGGTGCTAGGGCTTGATGTGACCAGCCGATTGATCGGAAGGGGCCTCTCCGACCACCCGTCTAGCCCAAGATAGGGCCAAAGTGGAGTATTGCATGGCATGAACTGCTCATCCACCTGGGCTCTATCCTTAAGCATCACGGGTCACCACCCACGGCCAAGAGGTGGCTCCATTGGGGGAGTCTTACCCCTCTCCAGAGGTGCAGTCGGTGCATTCTAATGCCCCAGCCGACAGGGTGGAGAGGTGCAGTTGGTCTATTCTAAATCCCTAGCCAACACAGCTGTTAAAAACGTATTAGAATGTTGCAGGATATTGACCAATATTTACCATTGTTGCAGAGTTATCCAGTGATGAGCAGAAAAAAAGTAGATAAGCAATGTTCAGAAAATTGAAGAAAATGTTTTTATCTGATGAGAACAGAGTGCGTTTCTTGGCTTTGGTAGAACAATCTATGGATTCAAAACATGGGTCATATTGATCGGAGAATCTGTGGCATGGGTTCACAGCGGTAAACAAAACACTTTTATAGACATTTACAAAATAAAAAACCATACTTCAATGGACAAACAATATAAATCTATTTAGATAAAAATCACATGTTTCATGACAGATTTTTACGCTTATAAAATCGCCAGGGTTATTGTGGCAAAAAAAGTGTTTCTTATAAAGTGTTTTAAAATTAATTTTTAAATTAATCACGGAAATTCTTTAGGAACATCTATAAATCTATTTAGATAAAAATCACATGTTTCATGACATATTTTTAAGCTTATAAAATTGCCAGGGTTATTGTGGCAAAACAAGTGTTTCTTATAACCCTCTATTGTGCAGGGTGGTCTGAAAGTCTTATCCCTTGTAATGACAAAAGCGTTAATACCGGTAGACTTTGGAAGGCTTTATTCTACTTAGAATAATTGGTACACTTATTGAGAGTTTATATAGTCTCGTATTCACTAGAGAGTTCTCCAAAGGGGAGGTAATCATAAAATAAGGGAGGTAACTCTGAATTACTTATGTGGCACCCTAGCATAACAGTTATCGTCGTAGAAAATGGATTATAACGATGAAAAGGACATGCTACACAGAAAAATATAATAAGAAAGAGAGTAGGTGAAAGATAGATAGATAGAGAGAGAGAGAGAGAGAGGGGGGGTGAGCGTGTGGAAGAGATAACTTTAATTTGTCTCAATCAAACATAACTTTTTACATATTGAACTATTTTGCAAGAGGTATTAAGAAAACATAAAGTGCTGTAATAATTAAATTTTTTGGTATATCCGCAAGTATATGGATTGTAATTTATGAAACCATGGAATCAACTTTGTTTGAAATTCAATGAATTAAATTATTTTCATTTTAATTTATTGGGTAATTAAATGTAAGTAAAATATTTTTTTTAAATAAGTAAAAATCATAGTACAATGCTTTTTTATAATAAAAAATCATAGTCCAATGCATTTTTATAGTAAAAAAAAAAATTTTAAATCATAGTCCAATGCATTTTTTATAGTAAAAAAAAAATCATAGTTCAATGCATTTTTATAGGAAAAAAAACATTGTCCAAATGCATTTTTATAGGAAAAAAATCATTGTCCAATGCATTTTCATAGTAAAAAAATCATTGTCCAAATGCATTTTCATAGTAAAAAAATCATTGTTCAATGCATTTTTATATAATAAAATCGTTTGAAACAATATATTTGTTCTTGGTGATAAAGCAATGTATTTAGGTTACGTTCAGACAATATATAGAGTACAGGAACTAACTTTCTTTAAAAAGAAACAGAGAGTAGGTGAAAATGAGAGGATGTGAGCGCACGGAAGCGATAACGCTACTCTGTTTCAAATCCAACATATTCAAAAGATGAAAAGGAGGAAGAAAAAAGTCAGAAATAGTTAAATCAAGATTATCATACTTTTACATATTGAAGTATTTACAATAGCTCTTAAGTACACATATCAAACATCGTAATGATTGAATTATTATGGTCCTGCTCGTAACTTATTACAACTATATATGTATTAAATAATAACAGTGTGAGTCAACGATATTGAAACGAGCGAGTACCAAATTTGGAAAGCTTAGTTTGAAGCATGGCTTCCTCTTCGGAATCTGCAACGAAATCTGCGGGATCCTTGGGTTTAAACCAGTGAACTGATTGACCGAAAATCGTTAATCGTAATCCCCTTTGAGGAAGAGGATCTGATCCGAGTCCGTGAACAACAAAAAAAGGATTTGGCTTTAACGATGAATCCACATGTGCAATCCATTCCACATTGATGTCATAGGTGTCCGGATATAGTAAGTCGTGTCACGTGACCTGCTGCTTGTGTTAAAGCACTGGACGGGGACAGCTTGGATTTTTAGAGAAGGTACGCACGCATACAGGCACACACACCCAAATGCACCCGGCATACATATATAGGGTGCGACAAAAGTTATAGGGCGGCAACTTATAAGTTCTGTTTTTGGCCACTCTCTGAATTCCTGATTCTATATTTATCTCATTCGGATATATATATATATATTATATATATATATATATATATATATATATATATATATATCCTGGATGTGGTAAATGCATTTCACTTAGCGTTAATACCCTTGGGAAAGGTATGAATCCTACTCTCCCTCCAGCTATGGATAAATAGCAGGGTAGATTGGGCTCCTTAACCTTGGTTAGGCAACCGGTCTAGGAGAAGGAAAACTCCAAATTCAAACCTGTTAAACTCCGCTTAAGTAATTGACCTTGTGTCACATCCTGCTCTTGCAGAGAGGTTGGTAAATATATATATATATATATATATATATATATATATATATATATATATATATATATATATATATTTCAGGAATGAACTCGTCGCTTCGACTTCAAATCCTGGATGCGGTAATTGCGGTAATTGCATTACACTTTGCGCTAATACTCTTGAGAAAGGTATGAATCCTACTCTCTCTCCAGCTATGGATAAATAGCAGGGTAGATTGGGCTCTTTAACCTTGGTTAGGCAACCGCTCTAGGAGAAGGAAAACTCTGAATTCAAACCTGTTAAACTCCGCTTAAAAAATTGACCTTGTGTCATATCCTGCTCGTGTGGAGGGGTTGGTAAATATATATATTCATAATGCATGTCTGTGCAGATGCAAAACTACATATTTGTATAAGGATTTTTTCAAGTCTCTTAGAGAGCTCAATGTATGATAATTAATAAATTAATCATATACAGAATAATATTTACACTCCCATTAAGAAAAAAAGCCTGAACAGACTATCATGACGGTCTGTTCAGTTTTTCTTATTAGCATATATATATATATATATATATATATATATGAAAAGTTTATTTACAGTACAGAATTTAATAAGGACGCGTAAAAGCATATGCATTATGTAAAATAATTTTTTTTTTCTTAAAAAGAAAGGAAAGGGTACCCTAGTTTTGATTTAAAATCAGAAATGAATTTCTTTCTTTCGATCAATGCTCCTCAGAGAAAAATTTCATTGAAAGATGGTGAAATAGTGTAGTTGTAGACAACGGACAAGACAGAAAGCAGTGAGAACAAGGAAAGATTTTTTTTTTCACAATAAGAGAATTCGTAAATTTACGAAACTTACAACTCACGTGGGGGGGGGGTTTCGGAAATTACGAGTGCCCCCGTTTGATAAGTTGAGGCTTGAAGTGCCAAAAAGGAGTAGTTGTTGGGACTGCTTCTGAACGCACAGGAAAGTTTGAGTGCGGGAAATGAAAAGAGACTCGAGAATTTGCAGTTGTAGTTCGCTGTTGGAACTACAAAGGACTGAAAACATAGCTGGATGGTAGGAACGAGCACAAGCATAATTTCTTAATAGATGTTGTCCAATGGTGGACGGAGTATTTAAGCCAGCAGCTGTGGGACAGTCCACGTTGCCAGCACGGATGTTGTAGGGTATGTGCTGCTTGATTCGAGATTCCAGTCTCAAGGTAGTACGGCCGATGTAGCAAATCTCACATTTGCATGTAAACTTATAGATAAGGTGGCTTTTGTGATGGGGTCTATACTATCCTTGAGACTAGGAGGAAACAGCACATTCGATTTAAGGACAATCCGAGGATTGATGGCATTGAAGCAACGATGGATAGACTTTTTGATCTTGTCTAGCAAAGGAATGGAAGATTTGCCCAGCCAAGGAAGTCTTAGGTAGACTGGGCATTTTTCGGGACCAAGTTTAGGAAGAGTTGAAAGCTGCGCACATTTGTATCTTATAGTGGCATTAACCAAGTTCTCAGGGTAACCGTTCTTAATTAACGTAGTTTTAATAAAGGAAAATTCTTGCTGGAGTTTAGATTTGGAACAAATCATAAAGACTCGATGAATTAAGGTTTTTATTAAGTTAATTTTACGTTGAGGGGGACAAAAGGAACCCCAACGTGTATAGGACCCAGTAAAAGTAGGTTTACGGTAAATAGAGGTAAGAATTGTACTATCTGTTCGTTCCACTAGAACGTCGAGAAAAGGTAAACAATTATTAGACTCAAATTCACACGTAAAAGAAAGGGAGGGGTGTAAGTTATTAAGACGGTGAAAAAATAGTCTGCATTCAGACCTGGTAGATAAAATGGCAAAAGTATCATCCACATATCTTTTATAGAACAGTGGGAGTTGGTTATTAGAGTGGAATAATGACTCTTCTTGAAAGCCGACGAATATGTTTGCCAAGGCCGCTCCAAGGGGACTACCCATCGCTATGCCATCAATTTGTTGGTAAATACAGCTGTTAAAACTGAATTGAATGTTTTTTTGTGGCGATGTTGATCAGTTTTATAAAAACTGGTTCTGGAATAGGAGGAGGGTCAAGGTGGCTACGGTATAATATATCCGTGCAAATAGTGATGGTTTCATCCAAGGGGACATTAGTATATAAAACTATTAAAAAAAAAAAAAATTATTTTACATAATGCATATGCTTTTACGCGTCCTTAATAATATATATATAATATATATATATATATATATATATATATATATATATATATATATGAGAAGTAAACAAACAAACAATGTGTTTTTGATATGGCTTTTTTAGCCGACAATTTTTGGGAGAATATGCGCTTAATTAAAGTCGTACCTATTTTTTTGGAAATTAATTAATTAATGATTAATGAATTAAGCGGGCATACCAATTCAAATGTTAGGCTAAACAAATCAAGAAAAATCAATCTGTGTATGTACATTTCGGCCTATTAGGCCTCATCAGCAAAGCTATATATAAGTATATATGTACTTATATATATGTATATGTCATTTGATAGAGGAAAATAGAGTTTTTAAGAGGGAATCATATCTAATGAAAATTGAATGACATAGACTGAAGCTACCTTTCTTCATAAAGTTACCGTCGGCAAATATGCATATACATAAATAGATATATACATTCCATTATTTTATGTATGTGTAATCTGCTTTCATTTTGATAAGGATGGAAAAAAGTTTTAACGATTGTTTTGTATAATAGATGAAGCTGACACGAACAGTTGAATAGTTTCTTTTTTGTTGTTGGGAAGGTTAGTTAACAATCTCTTCATTTATTCCATATTTATTTCCATATGCTTTGATGAAAATCCACTACATTAACGCATACATTTATACATACATTAAGAAAACAGTCCATGTGAAGTTAACCAGAAAATGCTTTCCAGAAAATGAACGGACTGGTCACGTTTAAATGTACATTTTTCTTAAAAGAATTTGGTCACTTATCTTTCTCATATTTTCTCGAGACGATCACACAACGTCAAAATTACTTGAGAACTATTAAATGATAAATAACATAAATATTCCCGTTTGTCATGTCAAAACACACACACACACACACACACACACACACATATATATATATTATATATATATATGTGTGTGTGTGTGTGTGTGTGTGTGTGTGTTTTAAATTGAGGAATAACGCTTTGAACTCACAAGTCACCGTATCCTTGTTGACACATTCTCTTCCCATCTCGCTCTTCTTCTAGCACATTCCGACGCTTCCATCACCTCCCTCACCCTTTCTCCACCTTTTCAATATATAAACACACTGTAGTTCTTGTCTCAAATTGTGACGAAGCTTCGTTAACATACCGAGACGAAATATCAATTAAATGAAGTTGTTATTGCTTTATCCGTTATTCCTCAATTTTTAATCCCATTCTTTTAAATTTTACCCAATCTGTAACTCCTTTATATATATATATATATATATATATATTATATATATATATATATATATATCTTGAACAAATCGTGGAAGCAGCACCCCACGATGAAACAGCTATATGGCCACCCCTGCCCCCCATTTCACAAACCAGACGGACAAGGCATGCCAGGCACTGCTGGAGAAGCAAGGACGAGCTCATAAGCGACGTTCTCCTGTGGAAGCCAACACACGGACATGCTAGTGTGGGCCGCCCATCAAGAACCTACCTTCACCAACTAAGCAAATATACAGGTTGCCGCGCTGGGAAAATGAATGATAGGAAAGGTTGGCGAGAGATTGTCATGGATATCCGTGCTAATTGCGAGACATGATGATGATGATGATATATATAGTGTATGTGCGTGCGTGCGTGTGCGTGTGCGTGTTGTGTGTGTGTGTGTGTAGACGGTATTTGAGAACATGTATTTTAGATTAAGATTTGATCGGATTAACTTTTTACTTCTTTATTTTTCAGAATTCAATAATGACAGATTATTTTAACTAATGAAATTAAAACTTTTTGTTTGATTAAGGGCTAATCATGGAGATTTAGAAATTGCACGTTTTCTTGAAGCTGCAAGATCTTTTTGTACACACGATTCGAAAAGAGTGAGAAAATGAAATTGACAACGTTATCAAAACGTGAAAAAAGAATTAATTGAATAAAATTACTCAATTCTTAACATTTATATATTTTTTATTTTTCTTCAAAAACAGCTATTTTCTGTTGTTAGATAGATTTTTCTTTTTCTAAACTTGAAACCTGTTCTCAAATACCGTCTGCACCCGGTATATATGGCGGCTGAGCAGTTAAAAATTACGTTTCATTTTCTGAGGTAAGACATACCGGAATTCTACATTATTGAACAATGTTTGATCGATCCAAGCTTTCCGGCATTTTAATACTCGACTGGTGAGTTTTATGAACGGTACTTTGCAACAATTCTTTGCTTAATAGAGTCGTGTATAAAAAAGAGACGTAAGGTGTTAATGCATTTCCTAGACAGTTGTTTTTTTGTGACATACGCAGAAAGGTAAGTAAAATTTAGAAAAGAACAATGATAGGTTATAAAAGCCAACCTTAAGGAAATAAGTGAACAAAAAATAAACTGGATTGAGACAAAGAAAAAAAAAAAAACAAAAAAAACACACACCAAAAAAAAAAAAAAACAAGAAAATGTCGATGGTTGTCATTGCAAAAGCATACGAATGAAATTATGGATGGGAATACTCTGAATTGTACGAAAGATCTCCCGTGTATTATAAGATAGCTTTGTTAGAACCTTCGTTCTTTTAAGACTTTTTTTCTAATATTGTCTTTCTATTTTTTTTTATTTTGCATCTTTTTTCTCGTTTGTATTCATTTGATATTTCTTTTTTTTGTTTTTTACATTAATGCAATTGTATTTTATTTTACGCACCATTGACAAAACTTTATATATATACTTTTAAATTAATAAGTTTTTTTTCTCTCTCCAAATCAAAAAGCATTGCTGCAATCCTATTCACATTGCAAATACCAGAGATGCTGATAGGTACACAATCCTCCATCCCTGACACAAAAAAAATCTAAAAGGATGCTGTAAAATCATATCCAAGCGTCCCAGTGTTTTTCTTTTTTCTTCCCCCACTATTTCAAATGAACAGTAAATACATTTCAATAGTTTCTTAAAGATGAATTACACAGGATAGGTTAGAAGGTAAGAGTTAGACGGATTTAGTTATCTCCCCAGATCATAAATAAAAACCCTACAATCTATTAAGAAACTTTAATTGAGACCCATTAATTTTCCAGAGAACTCATTCAATGCAAATATGTTCTTCTCAGGACGCACTAAATCAAAAAGCTAATAGTATCACTGAAATACAGGAGATAAAAAATTAAATTAAGTGCATACATCTAAACTGTTATATCTAAATATACACTTACATTTCTCTCTTCATACATACACACAAATATATATACACATCCATATGTTTGTGCGTGTACACATAAAGAGAACAGTAACCCTGTTTATTTAGGTATAACTGTTTAGATGTATGCTTATAAATATATATATATATATATATTATATAATATATATATATATTATATATATATATATGTGTGTGTGTGTGTGTGTGTGTGTAAGGTATCCAAAACTGGTAGTAAGGGATGATTCTACATGTGATCTTCAAAATCTCACTTTATAATTATTGCATGTTTTAGTAGGTGCAAATGCAAGGATTTTTTTTATAAATCCCTAAAGAGAGCTCAATGTATAACAATCTATAATTTAGATTAAATACAGAGCAATATTTACCTTTGAAAGGAAGGAAATACTCAATAAACCCTCATTCTGTAATAAATTTATTTCGACCAAAACTTAAAAGGGTTTTAAAAATTTAAATAAATACATTTCAAAAACTCCAAAGAAGTTCAGTGTAACTTCTAGGGAGTTTTTGTTATTTATTTAAAAGCCTTTTAAGTTTTGGTCGAAATAAATTTATTACAGAATGAGGGTCTATTGAGTTTTTCCTTCCTTTCAAAGGTATATATATATATATATATATATATATATATATATTATATATATATATATATATATGTACATAATTGTTAGTATCCTAACACTTATTTACAGTAGTGTAGAAACCAAAATGACTGTTATAAGTTCAGCCGGCGGCCTTGAAGGAATGAGTGACAAGGCTTGACCACAGTCCTGATCCTCCTTCCGGTGGATACCGTGAGAATCGGTGGAGAAGACCCTCTTCCGGTTTAGATTAGAAAGAGTTTTTAGTCAGTATCGGCAAAACCACGAAGGTGATAAGTCGCGTTAAGCGCACTGCCGTACTCAATCTGCGCAGCTTGTCTGGTGGGGATTTCAGAAATCGAAGTCTTAGGGTATTATCTAAAAACTATCAATGATCCAGGGCTTCTGATAAAGAGGAATCCCCAATGGAAGACCAGACACGAAGTCCCCAAGCCGCTAGAAGAAGAACGTAAGATACCAAAGATGAGCAGAAGAAAATAGAAATAATAGAGTATACAACATATATAACTATAGCCTGGGATAGTCACCGCTTCAGCTTTCACTGGAATGGTGCGCCAAATTGCAGTAGTATTAGGAAAGTGCTCGATATAAAAATAGAGCTATTATATAATATTATATATAGAATTATTTAACATCCTTCATTGAATCGCCCCACACACATACACCCCAAACCTAAACCGTTGACAGTATCCATTTTTCCTTCATACCTCATATCAACATCCGTCCAACAAAATACACACACCCACGCACACATATACATGCGAATACAAACGGTCACACTTCAGTATTGTTCAGACGTTGCACACTCGTAAAACAATGTGAATGTGTGTGAAACCCACCGATTTGTATACATAACCTTTGCACTGTCCATAAACACACATAGGCATCCCCAAATACACTAAATACATATGCATGTCACTTCATCCAGTCATCTTATGCCCGTAAACACCTTTTGAATTTTCCGATTTTTTCGATTGTCCTTGTATTCGTATCAACGTCACCTGAGGAATGCATGTGGTTTTAACATGAATGAAACCTAAAGTTGTGACTGTTCTATTGCCATCAAATAAATAGATATGTAATACCTTTATATATTTATTATATTATATCATATTATAATATTATATATATATTATATATATATATATATATAATTCTGTGTGTGCATATATATTTATTCATATATGAATGATTGTATATATATGAATATGTGTGTGTGTGTGTGATATCTGTATACACGTACATAGATATACCAGTATCAGTATGCATTTATCAGATATACCAGTATCAGTATGCATTTAATGAGGGTATATATCTGTACTCCCTATATATATATATATATATATATATATATATATATATATATATATATATGTATATGTATAAGTATTAACTTACCGGTGGTATAATAACGATCGTTGGAAGCGCACAATATCCAGAGGTTAAGGTTGAGAAAAAACAAATACAAAGTGCTCAATACAATGTAGAGCATAAATTTATTTAAGAATGGAAATGAGTAACCTACTCGAGTTTCATCGATAGATTCTTCAGGGTTACTTTTAAATTAATCGAGTTTACGATTAATCTTTGGTGTTATAAACATGCCCGTTGGAATGGGACTTAAATTCAGTAGAGGAACGCTTGTTTACATTTTCGTAGATCAGGACCGGTTTTTGAATTAAAAATTTGAATTAATTTATGGGAATTATTTTTTCAATTATTATTTAATAAAAGATATGTTATGGGTCGTATTAATAGTTAAAAAGTTGAAA
>CM042144.1:6086878-6104378 GCA_023376005.1 Doryteuthis pealeii | reverse complement strand
CTAGGTGAAGTTCATTTCCGCTTAGGAATGTAGCGATTAGATAGCCTGCTATACTTGGCGATTGACTGTGGCTGTGTGGGTAAGATATTTGGCGAGCGTAAGTTCGTTCGGGTCTCGAACCCGGCCAGAGGCAGCTGCTAAAAATCGTATAACTATACTGATGAGAGGTGATACTTCAAAACACGTGTCTATAGTTTACCATATATATATAATATATATATATATATATATATATATAGTATTGAAATACTCTTCTAAATATTTCAATGATATGTTTCAGTGTAATAAGACCAGACGCCAAAATTCTTTACTTTCCTAGTAAGGCCTATTTTCAAAGTGTCTTATTTTTTTCTTTAACTTACAAAACTGTATCGAACGGATGAATTATGTAAGAGAACGTATTTTTGCGCTCAAGATGAATCACTGGAACTCAGCTACCTACCGTGAATTCAAAGAATATTTTCAAACGTACATCATCTTTCAAAATAATGAAAAGAATATTGGTTCTATTTGGAAATGTGTATTAACTTGAATTGGATAATTAGAATTTAAAACAAGATCATTTATTTTAAGATTACCATGTCAAATCATCCAGAAAAAAGTAAAATGGTCCTCCAGCCACTTCAATTTTTCTGAAATTGTTTCTAGGTGTGGACAATGTTAACCTTAGACAATCCCCAAAATGTGAGCTTTCAATTCGAAATATTGGCGGAGTTGTGTCTAATGTGGCACTGCATCTTTGACAACAAAGTTTCCCATTATTATTTAACATTATTTATTTATATATATAAGTTAAAAGAAAGGAAATTAATCCGACAATATGAGTAAGAAAAGGTGGAATGAAAACATCACACAATGCTGTTAAAGAAGAAAACAATTTATAATATAATCATAGCTGATACTGATCAATATTTCGATTTTACAAAAATCATCATCAGAGCTCATTCACTCCCGTAGTTGTTTGGGTCGGAGAGGAAAGTCAAAATGAGTTTACAAAACAAAAACCTTAATACTGCAAAAAACGAAAGACGTTACAATATTCACCAACGTGGGCATTTCGCGCCATATATATGTCGGTCATGTTCCATGTATATCTTTTGTCAATAAATGTAGCGAATTTTTGAGATGTTGGCAACAAGGCGAAAACAATTTAAACGGAAGGGGATGGGTGTTAAGAAATGTGACGGTTGGAATTCAAAAGACTTTTATTAAAGGAATTTTTTTACGATTAAATGTTTTTATTATTTAAATTTTATTTTTAAGTTCTGTAATTCATAAATGATTAGATATTTACTGTAATTAGTTTTTATATATAAAGTGAAAAAGTGAAAAAGTGAAAAAGTTATGAGCGGAATATGTTAATATTTTAGAAAAGGAGATTTTATTTATATATTTAGCATATAAAATAATTTTATTTATTTTTATTTATATATTTAGCATATAAAATAAAATATATTTAACATATAAAAATTTGATTTTTGCTCAGAACCGAAGCTATAACATAATCCACACCAGGACAAAATTTCAGAAAGATTGAAGTGGGTGGCTGACACGGAATTACCCTACAGGCATCAATATACAAGAAAAGATTTAAAAAAAAAAATCAAACCAAGCTAACAGACTGATAGGTATTTAGCCAATTCGTTTGGCACGAGATAGATGTTACACAAGGGTGCAAGTATGGGTCATCCATAGATTATCGAACTCACTATTCAGTAGTAATGAATCTACAAGACTAACTTGAATTCTATTACACCACGATAGGACGTCGAAGGCGCCTGGTGTATTGGTTATAGTCGTAGGAAAGGAACCCGTTGACCTGAACGAGGCTGTTTGCTTTTCATATAGTTCTAATTCCCATCGGAAATGTATGAATTCAACAATTCTTCCTCCAACTATAGGTAAATAGTATAGCATCTAGGTAACCCGTCTAAGAGAAGGGAAAGGCAAACCTGTAAAACTCCGCTCAATAAATTGACCTTGTGTCACATCCTGCTCATGTGGAGGGTTTGGTAAATATATATATACCCAGATGGATGGCCTTTGTACCCAGCATATTTGCCACGAGTAGGATGTGACAGTGTAACTAGTCTGGGCATTGAACGAGGATCAAACTCGATATTCAGTAGAAATTGATCTGCGAGACTAAATTGCTAACTATTAAACCACGATGTGACACTATTAATCCAAGAGAATGGTATCCGTAATCCATTTTTTACATGAGTAGGGGTTTGATATAGAAAAAATAACCTGGAAATGAATGTTGGTCTTGTCTTCATGAATGGTAGTACGGACTATGATGCATGCAGCATTGGAAACAACGATCAGTGCAAAACGATTGGCGCTTCATAATCTTCATGTTCAACGCATGTATAAGAAAATATTTTCAACTCAATAGTCTATATCTAAAAGGCTTTTGCATACAGTAAACAATTACGGTATTGCTAATAATTCTTATTAATAATCTTGACGAATTTTATCCTTCATTTTTTTCTAATTCTATTTGCTTTTTTATCACAACTCACCTGCGTCTTCACTTCACAAATATGTCCTTTCATTTCTCTAAGGTTATTTCGTTGATCATAAGCCAGTTTGCCTTCTTCTTGAAAAAATATATTTAAAGATGAAATTTAATTTTCGAATGTCCCAATGGTTCTTTGCTATTTAAGCTAGTGGTTAGAGAGCTTTTTTTAAATGTTATTACGATGAAATGTAATTAAGGTTCTCTTTTTGGTTTGAATTTTAGAGTAACCTTCCTAGGGGCAGTGATAACGTTGTTAATGTAGCTTTCACTTAAAGTATGGGAGCAGCGCCATGCTAAAAATTGCTGATGTTTTTTTTTATCGATCTGACTTTAGAGTTCTTAATCACCAGCGCGTTTGAGCGCAATCGGCAGTACATCTGCTTCGCAATGTTCGATACCGCTCTTTACCAATTCACTGAAGGAATACCTCAGCTTGGATCTGTGCGGTAGACTAAGTAGCTGATGGTTGGTGTGGCGCTCCACCTCAGACGTAAATGTAATCTCCCTGGTCTAGTGCTAACAATGAGCTACAGGAAATAAGTGATTCGGGGTAATATATATTTACCAACCCCTCCACACAAGCAGGATGCGACACAAGGTCCATTTCTTAAGCGGAGTTTAACAGGTTTGAATTCAGAGTTTTTCTTCTCCTAGACCGGTTGCCTAACCATGGTTAAAGAACCCAGTCTGCCCTGCTATTTACCCATAGCTGGAGGGAGATAGAAGTCTATACACAGTGTTATTTCTACGAGTGAACGCTAAGAAAATTCGAATAAGAGAAGAAGACAAACCCGACAGAAGAAGGAACACCATCCTAATATGTTACGATTCGTGTTGCCATTTTAAGGTTATAGTTGATAGCAATTTTACATTGGAGATCCCTTGTGGCATAAATTTTGATCCTTTCTTGAAGTAGAAAGATGTATCAGTTTTAATCCTTGTCCGCTGATCCGCCCTGAATTGTATGTTTATTGCACGGATTCATTTGATTCTTTCGCCAACCGTGCCTATCGGTCATTGGTCCTGGAAAGTCAAGTAGAGGGTATTGAGTCTCCATATAGAGCTAATGGTTAGAGTCGTAGAAAATGGACTCGTCAACGCGAGTTCAATTCCTGGACGAAGCTGTTGGAATTTCACATGGCGCTAATACCCTTGGGAAAGGTATGCATCCAATTCTCCCTCCAGCTATGGGTAAATAGCAGGGCAGACTGGACTCTTTAACCATGGCTAGGTAATCAGTCTAGGAGAAGGAAAAGTCTGAATTCAAACCTGTTAAACTCTGCTTAAGAAATTGACCTTGTGTCGCATCCTGCTTGTGCGGAGGGATTGGTATATATATAGAGAGCTGATGAAAACATTCTTGCTGGTCGGTCAACACACGTCCATGTATAGTAGTTCATAGAAAAACTTCTCCAGCACTACATGGCGTGTATTCGTCTTACTTTAAGAACTTTTGAGAGTGGCGGGACGTGTCCAAACAGCTGTTGTTTTTTGTTCCTGCGTCCAGGATTTATTATGAATATCACGCATAATCCTTGAATATTTTCCAGGTTAGCATCATCGCTTCCACGCACTGAACCTCTCTCTATATCTTTCCCCAACTCTTTCTTTCTTATATTTTTGTATAGCATGTCCTTTTCCTTCCCTTTCTTTATTTATAATAAAAACGGAATGATCCATTATTTAGCTGAGGTGACAAAACTTTTAAGAAGCAAAATTCGGCGGACAAGCAACACCAGATAATCAGGATTTACATTTTTGCATCTCATCTTAGAAGTTTTGGACAGTCTCACTTTTTAACCAGAGGGTGTTGCTAGATGACAACAGCCCTAATTTTAAGGAACACGAGTATTGATATATAAATAAACTTGCTATAAATAGATTTTTATTTCTAGAAATTGAATATTCAGTTGGAGACCGATTTTTCTGGTTGGTAAACTTTTGCCACACCTAATACATTTTGTTTGGAATGGAAAAACTGAACAGATCACAGGAAAAAAAAAGATTTCCTGTCACTTCTCCAAAAATTCAAATTAGTTTAGTATTGGTGTAGTATCGATTTGAGGCTTAGTTAAATAAATAAACATATTGAAATGTTTCGGCCATTTTACTTGTAATTATTAATTAAGTAGTTCTTAACCTAAAATCAATACGGACGAGAACGGATGAGAAGGAAAGTCAATTGTTACTATTAGCTCATCAAAGTTAGTATAAATGACCAGACACCCCAAGGAACCTGAAAATTAAGGGTAGTTTGTTAAGAGATTCACTTCAAGGAGAAACCACATTTTAACATGAATCTTTCAATTGAATTCAGGCGTCAGAGCAACTCTCTCTCTCTCTCCTCTCATATCTATAATATATATATATATATATAAATTATATATATAATATATAAAACAAATTTTGTGTGATGAAACAAAGAAAATACAGTGCTCAATCACAAATTGTGAGAGCTAATATTATTTATTTTGCAAGAGTTTTCACAGATCAATGTTCATTATAAACAGCGACCCAGGTTTCATGCCAAGGGGCAATCATCAGGTTGTTGAGCAAGATCCCATGGTGTTTTTGTTGAAGATCTTTACTTTACAATGTCACATTCTGGACCGCAAATAACGTCGGTTACTTCTGCGGACGCTATTGTAGTTAGGATTTACTAAAAAAAATATTTTTTTTTCAAATTTGCATTTTTTTGTAATAATTGCCAACAAAGTTACCTCCCTTATATTCGTTAAAAATAGAAATTTTTTATTTTGAAAAAAAAATTTTTTTTATTTTTATTTTTAAATTAAATCCGTTGATAAAAATATATATATATGGGAGTAAATATGGAAAATAAATCCCGACAATATAAAGAAAATTTTGAAAAAAACAGTGTTTCCGAAAATGGGAGAATTTAATTATCGATGTTTAGACATTTTGTTTCCATTAAACCATTCATCACATTGTATCTTGGGTGGAAGAAAATGATGGAATGTTTGATTTATCATCTGTCATCTATAAAAAATCCAATCATTTTCTTCACCCCAAGAACATCCTGATGAAGGTTTAATGAACCGAAATGTTTAAACATCGATAATTAAATTCATCCCATTTTCGGAACACTTGTTTTTCAAATGTTCTTTATATATATATATATATATATATATATATATATAATATAATATATTATATATATATATAGTATATTTAAGAGAGTTTCATAATTTGCTTTGAAGTATTGTGTATGTATTAGTTTAGGAGGTTGATTTAGAAGGCTATCACAATGCAGTTTGGAATAAATAAAAAATAATAATACGGTAACAATGGTGTTGTGTGTTGACCTGTATTTTTTATTATTTCTTGAATTTTCGAGGTAAAACCTCTTAATCAAAAGATTGAACAGAAGCAGTACAGCTATGGCATTTCTTCCTAAATGAAAAAAAAATTCATTTAGGAAGAAATGCCATAGCTGTACTGCTTCAGTTTTTTTTTGATAAAGAGGTATTACCTCGAAAATTCAAGAAATAATAAAAAATACAGGTCAACACACAACACCATTGTTACCGTATTATTATTTTTTATTTATTCCAAACTGCATTGGTGATAGCCTTCTAAATCAACCTCCTAACCAATATAAT
Organism: Doryteuthis pealeii; assembly: GCA_023376005.1. Classification (NCBI taxonomy): domain Eukaryota; kingdom Metazoa; phylum Mollusca; class Cephalopoda; order Myopsida; family Loliginidae; genus Doryteuthis; species Doryteuthis pealeii. The sequence continues at coordinate 6,098,231 of CM042144.1, read as the reverse complement.
ATATATATATATATATATATATATATATTATATATATTATATATAATATAGATATATAAATATATATATTAATTATTATGTTTGAGAAACCATTTTAAACATGCATCTTTTTATTGATTAGGCGTCAGAAAGTTGATATATATACAGTATATATACCCACCTTTATTGCATGGGAATGGGAACACAGGATCAATTTCGTCAACGGAGTTTATCAGGTTGAATTCAGTGTTTTTTTTACCTTTTAGATTCGTTTACCTAGTAGCCAAGATTAAAGGCCCCAGTCTGCCCCTACTATTTATCCATTGCTGCGGGGGGGGGGAGTAGTTGGGATGCATACCTTCACCAATTATTAAGCGCAATGTGAAATGCAAACAGCCTCGTCAAGGATTTGAACTCGGTTGTCGACGACGTCTTCCTGCAACTCTAACCATTTTAGATTGAGATTAGATTATTTAGTAGGCATGTCGACCTAGTTGAGGTTATTTTAGCCAAAAAGTGTTATATTTCATTCATTATGTTGAGTATTAAGTATTTTTGAACACGTGTTTAAATCATTTTCTGATCTATTTATCCCAGAGCTAATACCTAACAGTTGATACCACTCGGTCTCAGAGTGTGTTGTATACCCTTATTTGGAATTGTTTAAAAAGCAAAAAAATTATGTTAATCTCTCAAAAATTAGTTGCTTTGAGGTGATTCAAAATGGCGGCAAAAAAAATAGAGTGCTCCAGTTTTAACGATTTGTCTGCAATCAAAGTGCAAACCATGTGAAATACAAAAGGTATCATGTTTATTGATAAGCAAACTTTTTTAAAAAAAAAAAAGTCAATTAGAATTCACTTGGATCATTTTGCATATTGAAGGAAGAAACGTAATTATTTTTTTATTACTTTTTTAAAAAATCTCGCAAAAAAAATAACGAACATAAAGAGTTGTTACAAAGAAAAAACAGTTTATTTCAAAGATCAAATTATCCGATTGGGAAAAAATAAGTTAAAACTGTCCGTTTTTTTTTTTTTTGTGGGGGGGTTAACAGTCAATTTCTTTATTGATATTTTTTTAGCAGAATTCTGTATTCATGGTTCTTTACCAAAAAACTCCGCGTATACAAACTTATAAAATCTTTCAGAATATTTATAACAGATTCTTCACTCTTACCTTATCGAAAAAAAGTAAAAATGTTTTTGCGGGTTCCTTTGTTGTCTATTTCATAATAAAACGGTGGGTTAGACCTCGTAAAAATATTTCCCTTTATAAATATAGGAAAACCTATTTCAAAACATATTTTCATCAAAAGTTAATTATGGAAATTTTTCGTGAAAAAGGACCATTAATTGATTTTTTCATAGAACTTTTTAAAAGTATCTAGTAACTTGGTTTTGGCTACGTTAAATTTCAATTTGATTTAAATGGTGCGAAAATTTAAACATTGATCTTGTTCATAATTTTCATTATTTCCGTAGCTGACATTTTAAAAAAAATAATCAGGATGTTTTTATATGTTTCTTCTTTAAGAATGGATAAGATAATTTTCAAGATAATATTAACCTTTATGCAAGTTTTATTGTGTTAAATGTAGGAGAGGGTACATTTCACAGGGGAAAATTGGAGGTCCCTAGCTGACCGTATTCTGGGAGATTAAATGATTTCACTTGATTTGGTGAAAGAAGTAACAACTGTAAAGATTACCTATTATTGCCGGCTCATTGGACAAAATTTACTTTATTGAATAACCCTTGTTGTAATTGTGTTTACAGATAGTTCTAAGTTGCAATCCAAGCTGGAGATGTGAAATAATAACATAGTGTTTTGTTCACTTAGAACTAACAAAAGTGAAAAGGTTTATTAATTGGACGGTCACAACAGGTACTGTAAGCAACTAGAGTCCTTTGTTTATCAAAAATAAATTGATTCGAATAAAATGACCCGAACGAGGTTGACATAAAGCAAAAACAACCAACACCTTACATCATTTAAATCATGGAATGCCATTTCTCTTATAGGAATATAGATTCTCATAAGAACAATTAAAATCGGTGTGAATTTTGTGTCGAAAATATTTCGACCGTGAGAAAAGAAATAAGATACCAAGGACATGGAGTCTATGGTCAGTTATCCAAGCTCCTTGCGAAACAATACCAGTTTCGCGACTTCTGGTACATTCCTTACAGAATACCAATCTCAACAAGACTGGACAGAGGTAACAAACGATCAGTACAACGAGAAAACGAATGGCGTGAAACGAAGATGCACACTGTCATTTGAAGTCTATTTTTTATACGAAAAGAAGACCTTCGCACATTCCAGTAAATGGATAAATTCCCGTCAGTCGCAGATCTCGCCTTCGGTATTTCCTATACTAGACACAGCCATTCCAGCCAGTGGCATATGTGAGTTGAGGGCCCACCTCAATATTTATTTCCACATTTGATAGAGGTTTTGAAATAACGAGGTATTATCCAAATACCTTTTATTTAAATTGTAATTTAAGATAGAAAAAAATGAACTCTTCTTTACTTTGCGCTGGGAAGAAGTGAGCGCCCAAAATTGAATCTCTTTTTATAAGAGTGCAGACAGGAAGTGAGGGGGTTGGGATGGGAGTGAATAGAGCTATATATAAGCTGAATTTTTTTGGCAGTCTGCAGTTCGTTATTGAGAGGCAAAGCGTTTGTGAGCTGATCATGTAACATTACTTCAAACGAGATGTAAATAATACACAACTCAATTGCTTATATAAGCTTACACCCAAAAACAATCGGACAATAAATATAGAATATTTAGATCAATAAATCTTTTAAAATTCTGTTATTAATTAAATTTGAAATATTTTTTCTACAATACAATGAAAAAAGCTTTTCTAAAATAACAAATAATTGTTTTTTCTCACACAAGATCAATGAATAGGACAATATTAACATAAATACCAGCTGAATCCATTTTCGGTGGTTAGAAATTTTGATCGAACTGTTCCTCTCTCACTTTACTTGTTTTTCTCAATGTTTTGCTATATACACACAAGCTCGTTGAAACGCAAAAAAAAAAAAACAACTCCCACCTGCAAGATATTGGATTTTGTATCAACCTTTCCTACTCCCACAATGCCTCTCATTTCCGGTCTGCTCTCTCCTCCCAAAAAACAAAAAAAAATATTCTCAGTACTTGGTACCACTTTTTCCCGCTACCAGGTAAGTAACGTTTCATTAACTTCATTTACAATTTTTGTCAATTTGATTGGCAAAATATTTTTTTTATATAACGACATTGATTAGAAAAATTGAGTAGAATGGAATTTTTGACTTTATTCAGTCTTTGTGATCCATAGTATGGATGGGAATAGGCTGATTTATAAAGAAATTATACTTACTCAAGAATAAGATTACCAACGGGGTCCATACCACATTTTAGGGAGGCGCTTGGATTACCTAACCGGTCGGTGAGAAAAATTCTATATACAGGGCTGCTTTTTGAGGTTTGTGTTGGTAGCATTTCGAAATATAACCACCTATAAAAGAAAGACAAAAGAACAGACTGTGTTTGTATTTTAATGATGATCTAATGGCATATTAATAAAGGTTGCAGTCTGGGTATAAAAACCCACACATATATGTCCGAGATTTAATATCTTTATATCGGACTAGTTAGCGTTTATTTCTTTTTTAATCAAAGAGAATCTTGGTGTGAAGACATACCGAAACGTTCACGTGTAGAATCACGAAGACACGCATACACATAAATTGTACATGTACATGTGTGTGCAATATGAGCAAGATCTGTGTGATTTTTAGGCACCCCCATCACTTAAGAAGCTACGCTGCCAAAGCCGTCTTCCAACACATCCTTCAAAAATGGAAATTGAATCTACGCGTGCACCCGATATTGACAACGATGATTTCAACAAATATGTAATAGATTTGAATATCGCCAGCTTCATAAGCATAATTACCAACAAAACATATTTACATTTACATTATATTTCATATTACATGGACTATTTATTTTTTTTTATTTCTACGGGGAATAGTCGTACCATCATTGGAAATTGTTGTGTGTGTGTGTGGGGGGGTGTGCTGTGCGTAGTGAGTAACTAGACTGCGTCACGTAGTCAATGAGTTCGAATTCTAGTCGTACTATCACGATCACTTTCCGTACCATTAGGAAAAGTATGAACCCCACATCCCCAGCTATGGTTTAATAGTAACATGGCGTTAAATTTTTTCCTGTATACATTTGATTTCAATTAACAATTTCTTTGATGTTGATTAAAATGTGTAATGGTGTTAGTATCAGAATTGTCAGTTGTTATTGGAACTCACAAGCAACACATTTAGTGTTATGTTATTTTTCATCAGTTATCTCAAATACGTAAGTTTTTTGTTTTGGTGGGGGTGGGTAGTAAAAAATATTCAATTATTTTTTTAGGGATGTTGGGGAAAGAAAACTGCTAGTATCCAGTTTTCTTCCATCCGCATTGCAATATAATATAGTAGTTTCCAGTATTGGGGGGCAAATTTCAGGTACTATATGTATGCCGAAAAGAGGGTCCTCTTAAAATATCGTGATATTGTAAAAAAGTATCTTTTACCGGGGAAAGTAGGCAGCTTCATTCCTGAAATAAGGTAACCAAGAGAATACATGGTACTCTTTAGTATTTTCCTCATTTAATTATACTAGCAAATATATGCACCCTCCGGGTGCAAGTATTTAAGTTTTAATGTAATAAAATATTGTATTAAATTAGAAAGGCTACTGAAACTAAAAAGATTTGAAACAGAAGGAGTATAATAAAAGATTGAAACAGAGGGAGTATAATAAAAAAGGAACAACTGAAACTTTCTCTTCCATCACTCTCGTCTTTCATGTTATTTTTTCTAATTTAAGTATTTAGTTATAAGAGGAAGTAAAGAATAAAATGACAGTTAGTTTTTTTGTTAATGGATTTAATTTAAGATTCATTGAAGAGATTTTGTTTATATTCATTAAAATAAAACCAAACAGTTAGAAATCAATAATACTAAGCACATATTTATTAAATTCGATTTTTTAATATTAATATGCAAATTAGCCTTCCCATTCACACTGTGAACCGCTATTTTTGTTGTATATATAAATATAATTGCATGTTGTCAGTATGTAGACATAGTTACCAGTATTAATAATGTAAGACAATTTTATTAATAATTGAGGTTAAATAAAAATAAAATAAAATCGTGGAGAATGTGATGTCAATAACTAAGAGAATTGTGACTTGAGTAGGAATATAGATTCGGTTACAGACAGAAAAACACACAATCTCCATTATAATAAGATTCGTTCTTTTTGACAATAACAAAATGAATAAAATCATTCTAATCAATTATTATTCTGATAACTCCATTGTAATATATTAGATTCCATATGCCACAGTTGAATGAGACGCATACCTTTATTAAATTATAAAATAAATTGATTAGGTAAGTGTAAAGTTTAAACTTTAAGTTTTAACTTAGCAAATCAATTTTGCAGAAACAGTGACATCGTGACATGTATTAAAATAATGAAATAGTTTATAAGTTTCTAGATTATTTTAATGTATTATCAAGATATAAATGAATTATTTATATTATATCTACATCTAGATGATAAATGTTTATACTTGTGATATGTACCAGGTACTATTCACAATATCAGAATTCTTCATTTAGGGAACCCTCTTTTCGCCATACATGTCCGGTACCTAAACGTAGACCCCCCTCCCCTGAAGTCTCGTATATTTTGTTTTTTAAACTTATGATCCCATACTTTGATCAGAAAGGGTAGCGGCAAATTACCGTACTACATTTAGTCCGCTCACACTGCTTTAATTCGCCCCTCATATTCAATATACTTCTTGATACGACTTCTAATTATACATCTAGGTTTTCGGTTTCTTCCTTTCATTAATCTTTGAGTCAAGACTACGAGTCCGGATTATATTATTGCGAGTTAGCTCGGCCAGCTTTTGATCTCTTCTTAGTATAAGAATGGTATTTGCTAGGTCTTCATTTTCTATGTGACAGCAGTGTAATTTTAGCTTCAAGATGAAACGTTCTTTCACAGGATCTGTGAAGATTAAACTTGCTGAAAGAAGTACGTCCACATAAACTGGACTGACAGATAAAATAGGAGATAAACATCATTTCGATTCTAGTTAATCTTATCTTTTTATGGATACTGACCTTTTCACTCAGCGCTCCTACCGAAGACGTGGCTAAATGATTGTATCAGAAAAAGGAAAGCTCTTACAATATTCGTGTGTCGACTCGTACTTCAAATGGAAACTACCGAATGAAATAAAACCCATTTCTTTTCACGTTTTGCAGTTCTTGTGATGTGGGTGATTATGGTGTTACGGTTGGTTGTTTGGTTAGTTTACTGCTTATCAACATTTTCTGGGGCCGGGTTAGCTCAGTCGGTAGAGCGTTCGGCTATAAACCACAAGTTCCTAGTTCGATACCGGTCCTAACCAACTCAGCGTATGAGTAGCACAGGGATCTGTGCAGTAAAGTAAGGAGCTGATGGTAGGTGTGGCGCTCCACCTCACTGCAAATGGTAACAATTCCTTGGTCTAGCGCTATTGAAAAAAGGGATAGACTACCTCGCTGACTGGCTGATACCGACTTTAGGCCACCCCGACGACTATAGAGTACAAAATATTTACAGCCATTTTAAACGGCTAAACTTTCAAATTTTAGATGTGGGTGTTTATAGTTTTATTTAAGCTTGGGTGTTTGGCGGTCGGTTGTTTTTCCTGCTCATCGACCTTTTCTAGATTATTTTATGCCGATGTTTTTTTACAATTACAGTCTCCAATTATATAGTGTACAAATAAAACATTCACAATCATTTAAAACAGACACTTAAATTATAGTTGCGATATTAATGTTTAAGAAATATTTGTTTGTTACATAATTAGTGCGGCCTTTTTTTCAACAGATTTTATGAATTGATACAAATTCGGACACGTTCACTTTGTTTTCGATAAGGTTGTGGGAGATCCACCCAGCCAATATCCACTTTTCCGAGCTTTTTGAGACAACGAACGATTGTCAAAATTGTCCACATTGAAATCTTCGGCCAACATTCTCGTTTGTACAACTTTCGTCCCTCTCTACAGCTGCCAAAAAATTGCCAGGTCGTTGAAATTTGATGGTAGACCTCTTCGTTCTTCATCTGCGAGTTTTGTATCACCCGCGAGTTGAACTTCCTGAAGTATTTTCAACTTGACTTTTGCTAATTGTTCCTTCACCAAATAGTTCAGAGATTGGAAAATGAATGTGCTGCATTCTAAAACTTTTTTTTCTTTTTGTTTTAATTTTGCTTCTTCACCAGTTTAAGCCTTTTTAAAAAATATCAATTTGTAAATATTTTGTAATACGTATTTGAGAGGAAATTTCTAATTGTATTTAATTCAGTCGGTAGAGACTTACTGGAATAACGTTTGCCTCTCAAACCCTCTTTTATTCGGCCCGAAGATGATAGTCTGAAGGTAAACAATATTCCAGTGACGAGGAAGAGTAATATGTATTGAAGAAATGGCCCAAAGAACCAGTCAACAAAATTTACGTGGCAAGGGATACATGCTCTCCATTCGAAGAACATTGAACATTGGTATTGAGAAAACGGTGACTATGTAGAAAAGTAGGTATGTGATCCAATGAGGACCAGCTTCATTTCAAATGTATGATACATGTTCCCGTGCTGGTAATTATACCTGTCCTAAACAAAATGGCATTATTTTTTACTCACCCTTGTGAAGAAGTAGTGATGTGATTCAACAGAGGACCCTTCATTTTCATGTATGAATCATGTCACTGTGTTGGTATTATACCTGTCTTAAACAAAAATAGCATTATTTTTTGACACACCTATGTGGAGAAGTAGAATGTTGAATCCACAGAGGACCAGTTTTAGTTTTATGTAAACTTTCAATGAAAAATGATAAAATTGGATCAAAAAATTATAGAAAGAGAGCAAAAACAATTAAACGTCGAAATAGAGAGAGAAATAATCGTTATTTTACTTAGTTGTGGCACAAGGCCGGAAGTATGGGGCACCCAGTAAGAATCGAATTCACTAACAATGGTCCCTAATAATCCAGCTTGCTACTAACTAACCATTACAGCACGTGAGGTTGCCCCCACAAAGAAAGAAAATGGGATAAAGAAAATTTAACGAGCAGGAAAAGAAAAGAAAGAAGACCAGGAAGAAATAAAAGAAAATTAAACAACAAGAAAAAGACAATTTAAAAATAGAAACAAAGAAAGAAAAGTTGGGTTTTTTTTTTTTTGTTTTGTTTTTTACTTACCCGCCGGAGTGAAAAAGTTGTGAATCTTTTTCGTTGTCCTGAAATTTTTGTGATTGTTGTTTGTTAAATCAACAAAACACATAGTTCGTTTAATTCCTTCTTTTTCTTTTTCTTTCCTTTTTTTTTTTTTTTTTTTTTTTTTTTTTATTTTGTCACAAAAACAAATATATGACTAAATGAAAAATAATAATAAAAAGAACGATTTACATGGTTTAAAATCTTTTTCTAAAAAAAAAGGAAAAAGAAAGATATTATGACGCCTTCATTCTTCCAAAAACGTACAAAGTGGTAGAACATAATATGACGAATGTGAATATGATTTTCCATATTTCATTCTGAAGAGAAAGGATTATTTTTTGTGAAACAAATTGAACAAACCAATTTATTATTTTTTTTGTTGAATAAAATTTGTTGAAAAAAGTCTGTAAAATTTCTGTATTTTCATATTATCCTTACGTGTGTCAAATGTTAATGTTGATGTTTAAAAAGTCATCAAATGAAATAAAATGTTTCCCCTCGTGTGAAACACTAAAATCTTCAGATAGCAAATTTTATTAGTTTTATTTAAACCGGTGTAGTTGAACACCATATTATATTTCTTCTTGATGAACTTCACTTACTTACATTCAATACTTCGTGTAATTATATCGACATCCAAATTCTATATAAGATGTCTCACATTTTACCAAGCACTTTCAACCACGTTGTCTTCAGGGATATCATTTGTTGTAGTTGCTTTTTTGTTGTGGGCTTGAACGAAAGCAATTGAAGCTATTCGCGAAGGAATCTTCGTGGTCTACAACTAAACATGTTTAAATAAGTTGCTGCCAATATATATGTGTTTATATAATTCATGACACACGGTCAATCTTTAAGCTAAATCCTGCTGGTTTGAATTCAGTTTCCCTTTTTTTCTTTTTCTTTTTTTCCAAAGATGAATAACACAAGTTGTCCTTTATCTATAAGGGGGAGAACTGATGGATTCATGCATTTCCCAAGAATATTAGTTATGATTGAAATGCAAACCGCCTCATCCAGGATTTTTACACGAGTTGCTGCTTCCATTTAATAAAAAGATTTCATTTATGCCACAAGCGCCTCGAAGATTCAGTGCAATTCAAAATAATTTCAAAAAGAACTTTAAAAAGATGCTTTAGATGGAATATGAACAGGTACTACCGAGTATCGATTCTCCTGTGAGTAATGGCGGTACCAATGCAGAATAGTGTGCAAGATATATGATTGGATTACTTATTATATTTCCTTACATTTCACGGAATTACCCGAAGCCTTTCAGATGTTAGGGCAAGGGTTAGTTAGTATTAGTGTTTGGCTACTTTGGGAGTTTCCGTAATCTAAGGCGATTCTAATATTATCTCTTGCGTGCTATTTTGTATTTGTACCCTGATGGCAATGAAAAGATGACTTTACACTGCCCAGCGTTGCAGAACTAGAGTCTCGCCACCGTATACATTTTTAAAAAAAATAACCAGAACCCATTTAAGTAGCAGCGTAATTATCTCTGCTGTTGGTGTTTTCACTGAAGCATCAAGCTGTGCTTTCGATAATAGAATAATTAAAATGTGATATTGCCTTTTTAAGTCTGCCAATTTGGACAAAAGCCAAAATGTTTAAATCGATTTCTCTTAAGTGTAATTCAATTATATTTTTAAAAAAAACCTTAATAAAAAGCCGTGATTTATTTTTTTAATAAAAAAAATAATTGTATAAAACCTTATCAATATCTAATAGGTAAATCTTTTTTATGTGAATTTATCTTTTAGAATAACAATAACCGTTTTTACCCTTCGTTGTAATTGAAAAAGAGATTGATAAAAGATTTTATAGGAAAATATAAATACAAGGTATATTCATCATTTGACTGTTAGTCTCGACGTGTTTAGGATCAAAGCTTTGATATTTTGCTCGGCTTAGTTGGGTATTTCAGCTTGTTTAAAACTCTGCCCCCACACACTCTTTCTCCTCTCACTTTAAAGATTACTGGCAGGACCTGTGGATATACACGGTATAATTTATTACGTTTGATATATTTACTTAAGAGCTATAGCCAAATACTTCAATATGTAAAAAGTATAATAGTCTAGATTTAACAACCGGTCTGGAAGGAAAACTCTAAATACAAACCTCATAAATCTCGCTTAAAATTGTGACCTTGTGTCGCATCTTGCTCGTACGGAGGGATTTGGGAAACACATAGTGGCAAATTTCATAATACATTCAATTCGTTAACTCTGTTCAAATTCTTAAAAATGTTGTATAATACTTGGTGTAGTCATACGCACAGCGCACATTTAAAGACGTGCGTGTGAGTTCTTGCACATGGATGTGTATATAGTTATTTACTAAATTGATTACAGATATGAAACAAGACATACTGCAATCATTAAACACGCTCGTATGCACGCACAGGCACTTCACACTAAACTTCACACAGAAGTGAAAGAGATACTGCAATATTTAAACACAGTCCATACACGCTTATGCACACACACACACACACACACACACATATATATATATATATATATTTAATTTGCTGAGTTTTTATAGATCAATGTTTATTATAAACAGCTACCCAGGTTTCTTGCTACGGCGCAATCATCAGCTGTTGAATTAGATCCCATGGTGTTTATTGAAGATCTTTTCTTAATGTCACATTCTGGACCGACGTTATTTGCGGTCCAGAATGTGACATTAAGAAAAGATCTTCAATAAACACCATGGGATCTAATTTAACAACCTGATGATTGCGCCCTAGCAAGAAACCTGGGTAGCTGTTTATAATAAATATTGATCTAAAAAAACTCAGCAAATTAAATAAATATTAGCTCTCACAATTTGTGATTGAGCACTGTATTTTCTTTGTTTCATCACAAAAAAAATTGTTTATATACTCAATAAATAAAGGAAAAAGCTTTAAGCTTGTTTCATTACAATACTTTATTTCAACAGTATTACTACGGCATCTTCAGGTAATCACAAGAATATGACTAATACGGTTAAAATAGA